>VMBQ01001667.1:58194-85650 GCA_007657795.1 Dreissena rostriformis | reverse complement strand
TACTACTACTACTACTACTACTACTACTACTACTACTACTACTACTACTACTACTACTACTACTACTACTACTACTACTACTACTACTACTACTACTACTACTTCTACTACTACTTCTAGTAGTACTAAGTAGTACTACTACGTTTAAACGCCTGCTTAATACTGCTTCAGCTTGATACCTTTCAACATTAAACGCATTGAAATAATCGCTGTTAAGTGTTAGGTTTCTTTTGTAACCATTTTTTTTTGTAAATTTATACGGCTCGTTTACATAGAGCTTTGTATCATTTGAAGTCATGCTTGCTCCTATTACCTGACTTAAATATAAATTGTTCAAATGCGCAATTCATTCAATAGTGGTAGACGGCCGTATATCTGTCGTACGTATTCGTAAAGGAATCAATGGTGCGAGGGTAAGTTTACTTTTGTTATAAATCTTAAAACTAGGAAACATTTAATGTGTATACTTGTACCACGATTTATGTTCAAATGCGTATTCAATTGAAGCTTTTAAACTGTGAAATGAGCATGTTAAACTTCATGTTAAGAACCTAAACGTGAGTTATAGTGTGTGTTATATTAAATATTTATTTTTATCGATGACCGGATGGAAGGCTCACACTAAACTTTCATGTTTTATGAGACAAATCGGTTTGTTTGGTAAGTTTACACAAACTGAAAATCTATTTTAAATATTAACTTTTTTCATTGTGTTTATTATTTCCTTAAAATATAACACATACTATAGTATCACTTATCATAACACAACAGACAGTTGTTAATAAGGTAAATAATGACAATGCGAAATGTCAATGTACAGAACATCATTAATTGAATATAAAAAACACATTTTTTAAAGTATAAACTAAAACAATATCAAATTGAGCCCATTTTCTACAAAACAGATCAATCACTTGTAACATATAGGCATATTTAGATCACTACATGCATTAAAACTAATCCTGCTATATACTAAGAATAACATCATATGAATATAAATTTGGCTTATCTTAATGTAAAATCTCATTCTATAGACGTGGCATGTTTCGTCACGTTTTTTATATACTGCATTATGCAGTGACTGTTAAGACTTATGTATTTATAATGCATCAGTCAGAGTGCATACAGTTTGTTTCATTGTCAAACAAAGCAAAGTGATTATAAATTCCCATGACTCTTAACCTGCTCTTGTGTTAGATGATTTATATGTTGTGTTTGTTTGGTCAAACACATTTCTGTCTAGAGGACGCTTTAAGCTTAAAGAAGCCAGTTTAGCGACAATAAATACACGAAGGTTACTGCCATTGTTATAGTAAACTGTATGCATAGCTAAACCTATATTTTACTATTTTGAATTAATATAAGCTTAGGGTGTTATTTACTAAAAGAGACCTATTATTTACTAATCACTGTTTTATTAAGATCGATACTTCAGGGAAAGGTGTGAAATAATCACCTTCGTAGTAATGTATTTACTTGCGACGCTTCTTTAATTTTATTTTTAAATAAGACTTGTGAAACTGTGTATTCAAATTTTACCGCAAATGCGCGTGAATGACCCGATGTCATCCATGACACATAGCTACACCCATCCTAACGTTTCAGTAAACAACGTTATCAAAGATGTAAGCGAACCTGATATTGATCGGCCCAACTAGCATATAAATTTCAAAAATGGTCATGCGAGAGCGCAAATTATCTTGCGAGACCAGATTTTTCCTTATTGCATTTGTAAGTCCCGTCCTTAATCGCCTTCAGTTTCTTATTTCTCCCAGCTTCAGTCGTATGTTCTTTTCAGTCCTAGCTGGACAAAACAATATTATAATCTCAAACCGTATTCTCCTTCTGGCTCCTGGGTTGTCTGTTTGCTTGTATATGTCTTAATTAAATGTAGTCAATACGGTCTTCATCTTGAAAGTTTTCTTCTAAAGTCTGCATGCTATCATAAACTGTTCTCTCACAACTCAAGTTGTAAAATAGTAATTGCTTTCAGCTGCTAAGATATATCTTTATTCATCTCTAAATTTCTTCCGTTTTGCTACGCATAATTGCATGCATACGGCCATTCATATTTTGTATATGCACTTATAACAATACGTGCTACTACACTTTTGGCAACTGTTTTAAGGAGTAAGTGATACATTCGCTATTTGCGATGTGATTATGTTCATCTTGCAGATGAACTAGTTTTTTCTTGCAGCTCATTGGTTTCAGCTGAAAAAGTAAATTCTTCAACTGTTTTGCTTTTCAATCTGGAAAAGTGTATTAATCAGCGTCTTTTTGTGTGGACGACGCTGAGTTGTGAACATATATCAAATCACGCTCTTTTATGTTGTTCAAGGTGTTGTATCATACCGTGTTACCCATCTTCTTTATTAGTGGTTGACTTTTCTGTTTAATTTCGAAGAGTAGTGAGTGTTCCACCATCAGCAATGATATACAGTATATTAACTTTACCAAGTTAACAATTATTTCAACTAATATGGAAACGAACAATACCCTAATTCATAAACGTTGCAATAATAACACGTATTAAACACACATAATAATGCTTGAACAACTCTTTATAATCAAACTCGCATATCAGTGACACTCTTTTTACCATCATCATCCCTTTGGTTCGTAATGATAAACAAATATCTAAAAGTAAATGTACCTTAACAAGTCAAACAAATTTGAAATTCAATAATTAGCATCCATTTCATACTTAAGGATGAACGCCAATTATTTCCCATCTAAATGTAACTACTTCAATCTGAGTAATCACAATTTGCCATGAAGACAAAAATGTCAGTTAATGATGTCCCATATTTGCGTTCAGTAGAACGTGCTATTACTTCCATCTTCAAATAATTGGATCACTGATATGATAAAGCACATTAGATAACATTATGTTTACTCGACCATTACTTGTTATGTCCCTATTCCTATTAATGTTCAATTGCCTACTTATGTCTGCTATTTTATCTAATCGCCGTAAGTCATCATTTATAGTTTACATGTAGTTAAATATTGATCATCAATCAAATTCATGCGAGAATAGACAATCGATTTCTAAGATTGCGGACAAAACGTGTACCATAAATAACCCGCTGTAATCACAATCGATGTATAACTGCACAGTCTTAAACCACTCTGCTACCAGCTAACCAGCTTATTATACATTTAGAGCTTACACTATAATGTGGAAACACATCGGATACGATTGCAACTAGTTTTTGTTCGATGCTGCCGGTTAAGTATTCAGAGCATCAAGCGAGCCGTGAAAATGACCTCGTTTCTTTTTTGCAACTTACTTATACCATTTAACAGCAGTGCAGGTAAACGTTGTAATGTTTTATGAACTTTTATCGTGGTATTTAAAGGTAGAAAGGAACGAATTATGTATTTATGTCGTGTATTGTTCTTGAATAAGAATGTGATATGTTTGATAAACGATGGACAAAGAACACCATTTACGAGGTGTCATGACCAACCATTGACACAAAAATTAGGTGGCATATCATATCGGAATCAGGTATCATCATTGAGCCGCTGACAGCAAACCACAAACAAAGCTATCCAGAAAACGATGCTTGCAGCTTCTTTGAATGTAGGGAACACTCAATTATTCTCGCTTCCGAGCCTATTTCAGTCATTTTTAACAACACTTTTCAACTTTTCTGACAGTCCGAGCAATTCAAAACCGTTATTTTCACATAAGAAACTTCGTAAATACCAGACGGTAAAGTGATGATGAAAGGATTACATGTATATTGTTTAATGAATCGCAATTTACGTTCACCGTTGTAGATTTCATCCGAAAACTGCAACTAGAGCTAGAAATATAACTATTTTCGAATTGTGAGATTCTGAATTTATATATAACAATCTGGCAGCAATTTGCAAGATTTCTGAATTTTACAAATATTCAATTAATGTGAGAACAACTAAAATCTGACAATCATTAAAACACTTAAAATTCAGCTTTCGCACTTCATAGCAATTTATCCATGACCAATACTTTGGTACAAAAGGTTTGCGTGGAGCCTGATAGGTGTTGTTCCAGATTTATATATCGACGATAGTTGAATCCTAGCACTAAATATATGCTATATATGTATATTTTGGTTTTGTGAGGTTTACATACGGTGTATTCCGGAACTATGCTGCTTTTTAATAGAATGTTGACTCATATCTAATGATTTCGTAGACTGCAGATATGTATGTTATTGTATGCAAGGGAAATAGAAAAAGTACATTTAACACCATTGCATGTCGTACTTTAATTCGAACACATTATTAAGGGCACACTATTCCGGATGTGTAGGAAATTATGACATTTTATATGTTCTTCTAGTTGTTAATTAACTTTAATTATGATCGGTTTATGTCATTTTTGTAACACGTTACAATTCCGTCCAAATATATGACATTCATTTTATCTGCGTGATTTGTTTCCCGAAATTCGGCATTTTGGACGGCGGAATGTTTCGTTTATGTTTTTGGAAATATGACTTGTGAATTTACGCTAAAGATTTAAATATTGTTTTAATATAAGCACAGAAGAAAAGTAAATTAACTTAATTCTGATATTTAGAGCATTTTAATACATCCCAAATGTACGGCTGACATACATTTGTATCGGTTTTATTGGTCGTGTTGCATTTGTACATGATTTCTTAACTTTTATAAAATATCATTCATGTTATTTTTAAAGTAAGTTTTGTTTCCAAATAAAGAAAATACATATGTCTAACAAACAGTTTCAACTTGTATCAATGGTTATTTTAAGTTTGGACACTCTTTAAGCTCACAACGTGCTCATGGTAAGCTGTTGTGATCACCTTGCAATCACTTGATAAGAACATTTTCCCAAATGATATTTTGATCTAGTTTGACACTGAATAACGTAGGTTAAAAAGGCTATGTATTGAGGTCAATGTCGGACCATCATACAATGGGGTGCTCTGGGCGGTCAAGCGGACATGAACTGCTGTTGACTGGGGTTAAGGGCACAATCTTGACAGGTTGATGGAGTGTTTTGTTTACTGACTGAGACCATCACGTTTTTCTACAACGTGACCGTTTATATAAGCATTAGTATAAAAGTGGGGTATCTCTGACCCTAAACGAGCCGAGCCGAGCCGAGCCGAGCCGAGCTATGTTGATAGCAACTCGCACAGTGAATATCCCAATTTAACGGCTTCACGGGATAGTGCAAGAGAGACGGACACTTGGACATAGACATTTGACGGATTATATTTTGTTTTGGAGTATCATGTTTTTGTCTTATTTCAATTATTTAATAAGACTTATATAAGGAATTCTATAATATCATTTAACCAAGAATAAAAGTTTATATATTATAGAAAAGGACTTGTTGCCTTCTTTTGCAAACGTTTGAATAGTTAACGAATCTGGGACTTTTAGTTCAAAACAAAAAATTACACAACGCGACTTAAAATAATCGTAGAACACTTATAAATACACGAAGGATAGATTTCAAACAACAACGAAGTGCCACAATACAGGAAGGCTAAGCCTGGACGGCGGGAGGCAATGTCTCGGACGATCGCCATGTATTTTAATAAAGCCCGAGTTTCAGAAGGATATTTGAATGTATATACTGCCATGAAACGGATCATGGCAGTTGTCCATTGCTCAATGTGCGTAATTTTCTTGAGGTTTGATTTAGGCATAATGGAAATTTGAGAGTTGTTGTCTAGTTGTAATGTATATTGTTGGGATTGTTGAGACAACGTCGAAGGAAGTAGCAATGCCATCTCCACGTATTTGTTATGCCAAATGTCTTTGCAGACTGATTTCTTGATTTGGCTCATTATTGGGGTACTTATAGGCTCGGCAAAAATTTGTCCAGTACCTGGTATGATGTCCCTGGCATGAGAATGCACAGCCTGGGGGAAAGTGAAGTCTGGGTCCTCATCGGAGGAACTCGAGTCATCCATGTGTATGCCAACATTGGGCATTGTTGGAAGATTGCCAAGGTCTGGATGCCCAAAGGTCAAAGGTTGTTGTAGACTCGAGGTTGCACTTTGAATGTCTGAATGACCCTGTGATGTGTTTGGGTGTTGCGTGGAGGAGACTGTGGCTGTAAACGGGTACGGCCGGTTGTCAGGAATGGCGGGGATGTAAAACCCTCGGGTTTGATACGCCACTGGCTCCTCCGTTGGCCTTGTTGGCATGGAGATTGTTTGATTGCCAGTGGCTGTCGAACCCTTGCAACAGGCACATGTGGTAGACGTGGCCGTCTTTTTGCGTGTACTTGTTCGTTTCATCTGGAAAACAAAATGAAACTAAAGAACAGAAAATGTAATCGCCTAACCTGATGATAACATCCGGCATAAATGTCAATATGTTAGTCAGCTTAAACTGATATTATGATCTATAATCATATCTAGAATTAGATTATGTATGCGATGGCCTAACCTGAATTACTCAGATCAGATATAAACATAATTCCTTCTAAGTGAACAATTACCTCCATATTAGCCTGACCGGAAAAATCAGACATAATATAGGAAAATATAAACTTGGCATAATATTGGAAAATATAGACTTGGCCTGAACTGAATAACTAAAATAAGGCACAAACATAGTTCTTACGTAGAGAACTATAACATCAATATAAGCCTGAACTGAATAACTAAAATCAGGCATAATATTGGAAAATATAAACTTGGCCTGAACTGAATAACTAAAATCAGGCACAAACATAGTTCTAACGTAGAGAACTATAACATCAATATTAGCATGAACTGAATAACTAAAATCAGGCATAATATTGGAAAATATAAACTTGGTCTGAACTGAATAACTGAAATCAGGCACAAACATAGTTCTGACATAAAGAACTATAACATAAATATTAGCCTCAACTGAATAACTAAAATCAGGCATAATATTGGAAACACAACACATTGCTTGATCTTGAACTGAAGAACTCCAATCCGACAATAAATAGTTCCTCATGAAGAACTATACTATCAAAAGCAGACCGTACTGAATAACTAAATTTAGGCATAATATTTAATAACACAAATATTAGTCTGAACTGGATTATTTAAATTCAGCATAAAACCACTGACTTAAAGCCGGAAATCAGGCAGGAAATTGATCGTGTAACTTAAAGCCTGAACTGATAATAAAATTCCGGTATAAAAAATATCAAAATTGAACGGGACACAAGGCTAAAGACATGCCTATTTTGTACCCAATAAAAGTGATAAAAATGTGACATAATATAGAGCTGGCCTGAACCTACTTAATCAGGCAGCTTTAATATAACAAGCCCGACAAGGTCAGGCAAAATGTGATACAAATCCGATCGATCGATTAAGGGAAGCGACCACTGCCGCTCGTATATTGTTGATGAATCGATGTTGGCCGCGCGGTGACAAGTGACAGCCGTCATCTGCAAAGTTCATGTGGGTACATTCTGGTGACTAAAAACCCTTCAAGCGCCACAGGTATGCACGGCCATGGGGCGAAGAATTTAGCCAGTCAATGAGAAGACTGTTGATGTGTTATGGGACATCTAGCAAGGTCACTATTGCACTACTTCAGTTAAGTTCAGGCACTTCACCAAGAGAAAAACCTTCGTAACAGTCCGCTGTTCACTTATTTAGTCAATTGGTAAATACATATTCATCGTAAATGACAATAAATTCTACAACATAAACAACTATTCAATGAATACCATATTTTGAAACTGCTATCACCTCAAAGTCATAGTTTAATGCTAAATTATCTAACCAGCGCGTCTGAATTATTTACAGATAATTGTGCAGATAAAAACAGTCAATTGTGACTGAAACATAGTGTAATCATGATTTTGCCTTAGTCATTATGTATGGTCCTTGACAAAAACCAAATTCACACACGCATTTCACATCTATGATCTATTTATGATAGAATAATTTGACGGGTCAGTGTCATCATAACCTTCCAAGGTCATCATGCAAGCAACAGGGAGTATACGCAGTCATCGGATTGTGAAATCCACTTACGCAACTTCAACATGTTGCATACAAGCATCTCTCATTGTGTTTTGTTTGGTATATGCCATAATTTCTTGAGCAGATGATGAGAACGTTGACCACAAAAGTGCATCAATATATTCCAGTAAGTTTTTTTGGTGTAGAACAGGCGTCCACTATTGTCCACGTGGTGAAACCGTTCGCACCGTTTTGATTGACACCTGTACCAGTATGTTAACAATTAATGGAAAATCAACTACACGAGTAACTGGAAGTAGATTTTTGGTCACTAGTAATGTTTCCGAGCGTGTGAATTTCATGATGCTTAACATTAAGTATCCAGAAATTAATGTCTAATTGGAAATTTAATTAAACTAAGTTTTTCGCAATAATGCTTTTGAAGCCAAAATTTTTCCCATGTATAACATCTTTGCATAGTGCAAATTTTTTATTTCACAAAGAACTCTTATGAATAAATTATACCATTATACAAACACAAGTGTCGTAATATAACGAGGTGTTTATCTTCTTCATAGGAACGGAATTTTTCAACAATCTAGAAAATATCTTTAATGGTTTCATGTGTTTTTTTATGTTTATTGTATGAATATTAATTGCTTTACACGAACCACGGTCTTGTCAAAACAACAATAAGAATATATGTCCTCTGAGACTTCAACAAAATTTCAACAAATAAATGTCCATATGGTTAGTTTAAACCTATTTATTTTAGCTCGATGGCATTTAAAGTACTTACTACTTATTTGAAAGGCTTTCGAGTCCGTTTCCTGGGACTTGAACCGGTACTTTATGTCTTTGGGGGAGATCTGATGAACGCTCCCACAGTGAGGATCGAACACCCATGACCTCCCGGTCTCTAGGCGGACACCATATCCATTACACCACGGCGACGGCACAACTTTGAACAAATCATCAATATTTGTTTTTCAAAACTTTGTGAAAACTGGTGTTCTTCTTCGCATTTACATAAGGTACAAATAGAAGAAACATAAATTCATTCGCTTATGTATTGTCATCCAAACTATTTTGTCCTCAAAGCTTTTGTCAATTTGTAGACAATCATGTGACAATATGTCCCATACTCAAGAGTACAAATGAGTTTGCATCAAGAGATTAGTTGAGTCTAAATAATGTTTATTGGCTGTTTATACAGAGCAGAACAGAACAAAATACAACTGTATTTGCATCTCAGGCATACAGGTATGCAGTAAACGGAACAATATATCTTAAGTTATACAATATTTAAATAGACATGTGCTTCACGGTTAATGGGGTACAGTGACAATACAAGCGCAAGAAACAACAACAACAATACAAAAAGAAAGTTACAACACAAAACAACGATAAAAGGGATGATGCAAGGTACAAAATAGCATTGTATTTCGTAACTCGCATAATGATGGGAAGTATTACAAAAAACTATACAATTGTATGCATATAGGGAAAAACACACGACTAGGTAAAAACGAATTCAATGATATTTCTTAACAGCGTGTTTTCAAATTTACTCAATGTATGTAGATATTCCACATTTTCTATGGTCATTATATACTTAAGTTTATTAGCGTTGCGTACAGGTCTTGAAAACATAGTTATATCGATTATATCGGTAGTAGTCGGTACATTTTAAAATGTAATGTTCTTCATTGCCAATGTAGCCTTCATTACATAAAGTGCACAATCTATTTATTTCGGGGGTGCCGTTCCATCTGCCAGTTTCGATTGGAAAATGATGATTCGTAGTGCGGAACCTCAATATAGGTAGATACTTAGATTTGGGCAGATGCTGAAGGTAATTCTCAAATTCAAGTGTTCTAAAAACATAAAATTAAGAATAGTACCGATATTGTTATAAACACCCACAAAGAGTAGTAATTTAATTTTAAAACAGATGTTTGAAAGATATATTGAAGTTTCTGTCATTGAAAATCCTTATAAGAGCGGAGAAAGACTTGAGTGTATTTTTTTAAAGTTAAGAAAAAGACCGACCTACCTTGAGATACTAGTGGTAATAAACACCTTATTTAATCGCCTTAGTTTAAACATATTTATTTTAGCTCGATTGTATCAAAAGCCTCAGGTTTATTGAAACGCGCTCGAGTCAGTTTCCTTGAACTAAGAACCAGTAATTGGTGTCCTTTGGGGAAGATCGGAGAAACGCTCCCACAGTGGAGATCGAACCCGCTACCTCCTGGTCGCTAGGCGGACACCATATCCACTTCACCACGGCGACCTAATCGTCTTATTGTAACACTTTCATATAATGTACCTGACCTTTTATGTTCAGAATAAATGACTGCCTTTGTCCACCACTTTAATATCGGTGCAGAAAGCTGTGTATGAAGGTGGTAAAAATACAAATACGATGTTAAGTAACTAGATAATCTCTATGCATATATTTCATTTGAAACTAATTGCACGCATATGGCGCAAACATATATCGCATTTGACATACTGTTTGAGCTATGACACACGATTCTATTGATTTCAAACCCAGTAAAAATTTGATGGAAAACAACAAAGTTGCTGAAACTGATTCCGATGATTATATCTCCTACAAAAATACAAACAATAAACGAAAAAAACTGTCGAATAGTGACGATGGGGGAAGTATTTATTGCATAAATTGTAAACTAGTGATTTTTTTTTATTTCTATCTATCTATCTATCTATCTATCTATCTGTCCGTCCGTCCGTCCGTCCGTCCGTCCATCCATCCATCCATCCATCCATCCATCCATCCATCCATACATCCATCCATCCATCCATCCATCCATCTATCTATCTATATATCTATCTATATATCCCTTTATGCATTTATCAGTATATATCAATAGTTTCCATGATAAAGAAAGATTCGAGAGTTGTCAATTGTATGACCATTTATTTATCAAAAACTGTACTTTGTCGGACTTAATTATTTCCAGAATACCATATAATGTTGTTAATTGCAATTGAACAAGGGACTTAGGCAATCTTTTCTCTTTACGTTTTTATATTAATGTTTATCTCCCTTTGCTTAGTCTTTGGATATTATACAATGCCATGGTTTAAACCGACATTTTATTGATGAAGAGTTAATGGCAAAGACAAAACAGAACTTAATTAAAAATTATACGTATGATACTGGTATTCAAAACACTTGTCCCTGATTTTTGAAAATAAATAATAACATTTTTTTTTTTAAATATATTCATTCACTTAATGTTGCAAGACGAAAAAACTAAATTTTACCGTTTTACGTACTGTTACGAGTTTTATAAAATTGTTAACATTAACTTTAAAGCAAGTGTCAAGCATTTATCGGGTTTTAAATGATTATTTTTCAGTTTGCATTATTTACAGATTATGATTGATAAACACAACTCCCTTCTGACGCTCACAGACCTCTAAATAAACAATTAATTGGTCTCAAAATAATAACTTTTTTTATATTGAATTATTCGGGCGAATTGAATTGTCTTAGAAATTGCCTTATTTGTATTCCAATCATAAAAAGAAGACATATTCATGAATTGTTTTTCAATTGATACTAGACTTACATTATCAGGAATGAAGAAAAGACATGAAAACTGCCTTAAAGATTAGTAGTTTATTACTATGACCCTACGGGCATTTGAAATAGAGTAAACTAAGCTTTATGAAAACCAGGTACCGGCTCCTGAGGGTCCACTTTCATAGAAGGGAACTATATAGCTGTGTTCATTTATCAATTGCATTACTTTTAGCGGGAAATCATGTGACTCATATCATTTTTAATTTGTTTTCTACAATATTTAAAGTGACACCTGATTTTCCGAATGAATACAGTGGTTGTTCTTTAAGGAGAAGTTGATATTTTTTAAGTAGTTAATATTTCCTGAGATAATAAAGTTTACTTTGTGGTTGTTGATTACTTTGTGGTTAAGTTGTGAAGTTTCAAAAGATGTTGGTGCTAAATGGTGGAATTTTCCAAAGTTGTTGAAATTTTATTTAAGATTGCTGAATCCTTATTTGTTGATGTTGTACTAGAGATTTATGTTTCTTATGTTTCCTGAGTATTTGAGGTTTTTGAGAGGTTTGATTATTGAGATTTCATTATTGCTAAGCGATTGATGTTTTTTGAGTGATCGATGTATCAATTGTCATTGTTGTTTTTTTAAGTATTTATTTATGTTTCTGTTAGAGTGAAATTTACTTTCTTGTTGATTTTTCAAATTTTTAAATGTTTCCTTGGTGGTTAAGGTGGTTATTCATTTGTAGTTTCTGTTTTCTTATTGGTCAATGTTTCTGAACGGTTGACTTTTCTTTTGTGGTTGATATTATTGATGGGTTGAAATTTCCTGAGTGGTTGATATTGCCCGAGTGTTATTTTTTTCATGACTGGTATAATTATTCTGTGTTGTTGATATTTCATCAGTGGTTGATCTTTCTTCAATGGTTTATGTTTCCGTTTTAGTTTATGTTAACAGAACTGTTTATGCTTCTCTTGTGGTTTGTGTTTCCTGAGTGTTTGATTTTCTTTTATGGTTTCTGTTAGCTGTGTGGTAGACGTTGTGTTTGTTGTTGCTTTTTCTGGGTGGTTGACATATGATTTGTTGCTGAGTTTTTGGACTGGGTAATGTTTCCTTGGCGGTTCGTGTTTCATCTTAAAGAAGAAAACATGATTTTCTGGCTTGCGTCAACAAGGAACACAAGTGTTAATGACTTGAAGTGTCAAGGAACACAGTGCTTCATAATGGCGTGCTATCATTATTAACAGATCGTATTTAGTCAAGAAATATAAAGCGCAGTGATAATACATGAATCATCTGCGGGAATTAATACAATTTTTTTTTTCGCTAAACACGTACGCAAAATGAGTAATATAGCTTACTCCCGGCAAAGTAAGAAATAATGATAAATTGCTTGGACGACAGCGTATAACATACGTCGTAGGGTATAATACGCCATTGTAAAAGCATTTCTTTTGAACAAATATATGTACCTCAATTAAGTTCTCAAAATATACTGAAATGTTCAGTATGATGCGGTATGTGGTTGCTGTTATTGTTTTCCAAACACAGTTGTTTTGGATAACGAAAAGTATTGCAAGGGCGTGATAAAACACAGATTTGCAGACGAAAGCATGTATTGGGAGTATATATATTAACATAGGAGACATTGCTGACCGGAGAATCTTCTGTTTAATCATATTCATACTTGTGACAGCAATGTATTCTAAAAGTGTTATTGAAGTCAGGTTAATATGTCCAAGCTCAACTTGTTGTTTTTTTTGCCATGAACAAAACATTCTATACATTCTTGTCGAGAATTTTTAGCATAATATAGAATACACACAATTTGATCTGTAATCAGGCAGTAAGTAGAGTCTTAATAAATAATGTTCTATATAACGAATACAAAAAAAATCAGTCCGTTAGTACAGGGGTAGTAAAATATTAAATAGTGTTCTATATAACGAACAAACAAATCAGTCCGTAAGTAGAGGGGTAGTAAATATTGTTCTATATAACGAACAAACAAATCAGTCCGTAAGTAGAGGGGTAGTAAATAATGTTCTATATGACGAACAAACAAATCAGTCCGTAAGTAGAGGGGTAGTAAAAATTGTTCTATATAACGAACAAACAAATCAGGCAGTAAGAAGAGGGGTAGTAAATAATGTTCTATTTAACGAACACACACATCAGGCAGTAAGTAGAGGGGTAGTAAATAATGTTCTATCTAACGAACAAACAAACCAGCCAGTTAGTAGAGGGATAGTAAATAATGTTCTATCTAATGAACAAACAAATCAGGCAGTAAGTAAAGGGATAGTAAATAATGTTCTATCTAACGAACAAACTAATCAGGCAGTAAGTAGAGTATTAATAAATAATGTTCTATATAACGAATACCACAAAAATCAGTCCGTAAGTAGAGGGGTAGTAAATAGTGTTCTATATAACGAACAAACACACCAGGCAGTAAGTAGAGGGGTAGTAAATAATGTTCTATCTAACGAAAAAACAAATCAGGCAGTAAGTAGAGGGGTAGTGAATAATGTTCTATATAACGAACAAACAAATCAGGCAATTAGTAGATGGGTAGTAAATAATGTTCTATATAACGAACAAACAAATCAGGCAGTAAGTAGAGGGGTAGTAAATAATGTTCTATATAACGAACAACCAAATCAGGCAGTTAGTATCGGGATAGTAAATAATGTTCTATATAACGAACAAATAAATCAGGCAGTAAGTAGAGGGGTAGTAAATAATGTTCTAAATAACGAACAAACAAAACATGCAGTTAGTATTGGAATATATATAGTCGTTGAGCCACATCGATTTTCGACTGAAGATTCACTGTTTTATCAATTATCGTTTTTCATGTAAACTTTGTTGGGAATAGTCCAGTTTCGATGTATTCACTGAGAAGGTTCGGTGCGACCTCTGTCTTCTCCAGGAGGCCACGTTTACAAGAAGGCGACTGCAATAAGAAAACATACTCAAACTGTCGTGTGCAGTCTTAATATATGATATAAAGACGGGTGTATACTTTTATAAACATGAATAAGAAGTCTGCATCGTATCAACAGAGTGTTGATTGAAATGTGTGTCTTCCCTTAAATGTTTAAATAAAATAGACGTGCTTCACATTTTTAGAAACCGACCGAATACTAGATGTATCGATAAGAAAGGATGTCAACGATGAAATATGGGAATCACTTATTTTAAAACAATACATAGATGCATATTAATGTTCGGCATTTTATATTTATTTCAATTCGTGAATGAAATCTTGGTACAGTCTAATATATTCTAATTTTGTTGATAATAGTTATTGATGTCCATGTAATTCTTTATTATCGTGTTAAAAGTGGTTATATTAAACATGTTTTCTCCAGGCTTAATGAAGTGATATTACAATCTTACACAGAAATCTACACATATATTTGTCTTTTTATGACATGTTATTGGAATTTGAAAGTACACACAATAGATAGATACCATACATCATTCAAATGTTCAAAACCATATTTGAGTTTGTAACTCAATGTCTTGATCCGTCTTAAATTCAGTTTATCAAAGATATCGACAAGTCTTGGCCAGGAACTGATATACAACAGAACGTTATCGTTATTTATGAATATACATATACAAATAAACCATGTACTTATAGTGTACATAATGTTACCAATTCATTGCACATCCACATGACTTGAATAAACAATAAAGAAGGACTGATACAGTTAAAACTGTTCCTAGTATTTGTTAATAACTCATGATCGCTGTATGGCGTTTTTGGTAACAAGTTCTAATGATAATTTGAATTAAAATGTCTTGTTTGAAACAAAAAGAGATAACTTAACGAAATAAACGTAATTCAAGTACAATATTTCACATGTACAACTTCATATCATAATGCAAAACGCATGCGAATTTGACTGGTGTATAAAGTGAAAATGTGTCTGGTTAACAACTTCACATCACAAGGAACAAGAGGAATGTGTTGAGACATGTCGTCTGACAAGGTTGTGTTTCCGGACGTCCTGACGAAAGGATACTACTTTATTGTCAACCCTTACACCATTTTACCCACCCGACCCCTTCATAAACCAATTTACCCGCAACAGAGAGTGTCCGGTTACAAATTCATATTAACGTGACTTTTAAAGACATCGAATTATGTATCCGTTTGAACAACAAATGGACATACTGACAGAGAGAATGACAGAATATGTCAATGGGAATTGTTTGTATATACCAATTTTTTCGTGTTCTTTTAACAAGAAGAAAGATGTTACTACTATAAACTTGATTCCTCCAAGTCCCTCCGCATGTAATCCCCAACGATTGAAGCAGCCCCGGACACAGTGTGCCACATTGGGAAGATGAGGATGCTTTCTTAGCAGACAGTTCGTTTCCACAGAAGCATTCTTTTCCGTTCTTAATTTGAAAACAAAACAGCAATACACACAATGTAGATGAAAAATATTATGCTGTAAATACAAACTCCAAAAACTTTACTTTTTTGGTATCCTATATGGTGACATATTTTATTCATGTAAGCACGACGCAATACAGACGAAATGCGAGCCCAAAAGCTCATCCTGCGCACGTTTTGCACAGGCGACTAAATGCGATGATGTATTATGGGAACACTTATTGTTATTACTCCAATTGCAAATAACGAACACTTGATCATTCTCTGACACCTCTTGGTCCCTGACCGTAACGCCACTGAAAGCGTAGCCCTTGCAACGAGTGTGACACTCAAACGGCGAGTTTGTAATCGAATCGGGCATTCTGATATTCAAGGCATGGTTGGTGTCGTCCACAAAACATCCAATGGGAAAGAAAACTATAAGTAAGAGAACATTGCTTAGTGCAAATTCAAGGAAACACAATGCCCAATCCATTTTTTTTCTCCACCAACCCTTTACCGTTTAAATATTCTGAATGTTAAGGGGTTTTTTTCCAAATATTCCCGGATCAACCTTTGGTTTATCAGCAAAAAAATGTTGGTTAAATATATTCGAAATATTCTAAGATATGTATTCCCATTGTAAATGCATATTTTCTGAACTAAATCGAACTTATATTTGAATAAACAATTGAAAAATAAGCAACACACACTAATATTTATATATATATAATTCGATTCAATATTTTTATGTACTAAGTATGGTTTCTTATGCTATTGTTACATGCCTGAGCCATTATTGACATGCATTTTAATACAATGCAAACTTTAAGATTAATGTACGAAAGCAATTCTATTATTGTCGTGTTTTTCAACAAAGGCATATTGCCTTAACAAGTGACCTGTTGATCTTAAATAGTGGTCTCCTTTCCAACCCTACTAAACATCATAACAATTTGCATGATCGTAATAGATCAAGGCGTTCTCGGGAACGAACAGGTCTAGGTACCAATCAGCAAAACCTGCATACCAACCGACATACCGACTATGGGATACCAAATGGGTCGAAACTTTAACTTCTGCTGCAGCAGAAAAAAAAATGCTGCTCGAGCAGCATTTTTTTTCTGCAATAGCAGAAAAATCTTGCTCGAGCAGCATTTATTTTTAGATTAAGCCCTTGCACCCGTCAGCCAATCAAATTTTAGCTTACAAACGGACGACATAAGCTACCTTATCGTGATAGGATGACAGGTTCAAGGGCTTAATCTAGAAATAAATGCTGCTCGAGCAGGATTTTTCTGCTGCAGTAGAAAAAAATGCTGCAAATTGCTGCTGTAGCAGCATTTAAATGCTGCTCGAGCAGCATTTTTTTTCTGCTGCAGCAGTAGTTAAAGTTTACCCTTTGGTATCGCTCATTGGGTCATTGTCGACCCGTATACTACTTCGCCGTACCCCGGGTACTTTGAAGTATACTTCAAAGTACCCGGGGTACGGGGAAGTAAACTTCATATTACCCGGAGTACGGGGAAGTAGTACCCGGTAAAAAGTCGTACCCACAATTTTTCGTACCCATTTTTTTTCGTACCCAATTTTTTAAATCCCCCAATTTTTTTTGTCACCAAAATTTTCGTACCCAATTATTTTTTCTTTCCCACATTTTATTTTTCTTACCGACAATTTTCGTACCCAAATTTGTTTTCGTACCCAATTTGTTGTTCGCACAGTTTACCAGTATACTTCAAAGTACCCGTGGTACGGGGAAGTAGTTCCCGGGTCGACAATGACCCAATGAGCTTTGGTATCCCATATACCGACCACCGGATCCAGAGTTAAATACAATATAGCTTTGCGCTTCCAAAAGGTCATTGTAACACATGTACCGGGCTGGAATGTAGTCCTTTTAAAAGTTCGTCGAAAACAATCGGACGACAAATGTTTTAGTGGATAAAACTTGATAAAATTCGCTAACTCAGTCTTCCGATTGTCTTGCTATGATAATTAGAATTATGCGTTTAAATGAATATTATTAATAATTGTATATGAGAACATACTACATGTACTTTCTTTGAACAACTATGATTTGTGTAGTATAGGTCAATTTATTGTCTCCCTGTTTATATATCAAACATTTACTTTTGGGGGGGGGATTCTCTCCTCTCTATCTAGTGTTCGTTCACCAATGCAGGCTGATTCAAAAGTTGTTATGTCAAATCATAATAATTAATTGATCCGAAGCAAGATTGTCATTGGTCTTTCAATATAAATGTTTTATTTCGTTATGAATTCATTAGCCACGCTGGCATTTGCCAAGACCTTCTAGTGATCGTAAGTCCATACTCATGGTTTTATTCCAACCTTGTGAGTTGTGAAACCGTTTTAATTTATTGAACATTGTTTATCATTGCATTATAACATGTGTGTGAATTAGTTTAATTATTGTGATATTCTTTTCATTCATAGTATCGCATGTTTGCTCTGTTTGTAAAGATAGAGTTGTTTTGTTTAGGGTTTTCGCATTGACTATATAGGTCTACGTCTCCAATTAAATGGAACACATCCATGGACTTGGTTTACCATGTGCCCCAACACCCACACCCACTACATTTGTTGTAACCAACCTCTCACATATTACACAAATTACTTACGGTCAGTGCATACACGTCCGATAAACAGGTCAGCACACTTGCAGTAAAACGTTTCAGCGCTTCCGACAGAAATGCAAGTTCCTCTGTTTATGCACGGATTGAGAGAACACTGTGCAGCCACACTTGCCACGACACAGAACGCAATAATGACGTGACTGAACATCTCATAATTGAAACGAAAATTTCAATGAACATTATTTGAAAAAAGATGTGTTATATGTTTTTAATTTCAACTGAAATTAAATGTTAAAAGTTAATACAGCTTTTATTTACACAAGGTCTTTCATTACCTCATCTGAAACATATTATCCATCAAAAACGATACTACCAACATGCTTTATGGAACATCTACTTTGCAAACCCTCTTTACATTGTTTTATCAGCGAAAATTTGAGATATGTTTGAGGTTCGTTTGTTGCACATGTTATATGAACTGATAAAACGTATGGACACATATGGAAGGGTTATAAAAATACAAGTAAGTAAAACATATTTAGTTTTAAGTTTGCGTAGGTCAAGTCGTCATTCATGCTAAATCAAAACGAGGTGATTGCGTATTTTCACGTCAGATTTGTCCAGCAAAATTAACAATATTTTTTTTTTAAATAAACATCATGTAGTTTCATGTTCATATAATTGCCATTCATTTGCATGAAAAAATGGATACATTCTACATTATCAAACTTCTCATTCAGATGCATAAGATTCGAAATGCTCTAGAATCATTGACACTATAACCAATCCTTATCATAACGATAGCTTGAACTAGAGCTGTTACAATACAGACAAATACCGCCGACGACGAACATCATTATTAATTATTATTTATTATGTTGCAAGTTGAAAAACTTTATTAAAGACCCCTGAAGAGTGGCAAGTTTTGAACATTAAATTATTATAATATTTATATATTTAATTATATAAACATCTTTTGTAGAGAATCATTACACAATATCAAAACGTATTGATGGACAGATTGTTAAGTTATTGTGCTAAACAAATCTATATAAACAATAATTAGTTGTGGTCAGGTTTAACACAAAGGCGTGGTTAAATCAAGCTTTGTAGATAATGTCAGATAGTTTATACCGAACATAACACCCCGAGATCTTTTGGGTTCAAAGATGTAACATTGTTTCCTTAACTGGAATGAAATGCTCATCCATACAATCAGGGGCTGTACCAGCAACAATTTTAAAAACTTGCGTCAGAATATTTTGATCGACTCGTTTGTATACTGGGAGCCAATTTAATAGTTTAAATTGCTCGGGATCAATGTGTGACCGTGGGTCTAAGTTCAAAACAAACCTTACTAACTTATTTTGAGTTTCCTGTAACTTGTTCATCCATGATTTATTTAAAGCATAATACCAAAAGGAGCAGGCATAGTCAAAATGACATTGAATGAGTGACATAACCAAAAGTTTCTTAGTATGTTGAGTGAGATATTCACGTTTCCTATTAAAAAAAAATAACCTAGAGTTTGCCTTTTTAATGACTGAAGAAGCCATCGAATCACAAGATAAATTTTGATCCAATGTTACAGTAAAGACAATTTATTGTCAATGAGCCATTTACTATCAACCTCAATTTCCTCATTCAGGGCATTTTCAACATCAGATTTAATTTTAACGGTAACCATAATGCCAGAATCATCAGCATACAATAAAAGCTTGTTTTTTTTACAACTGCTGACAAGTCATTTACATAGAATAAAAACAGAAGCGGTCCTAGTATTGAGCCCTGAGGAACACCACAAGAAATATTCGAAAAAGAGGAAAACGTTCCTAAAACATCAACCAATTGTTGACGTTCAGAAAAGTACGATTTGAACCACCTTAAAATATCTTTACCGAGACCTAAAGCTTTCATCTTCATTAAAAGTACACCGTGGTCTACAGTATCAAAGGCCTTTTGAAGATCCAAAATAATCATACCAACAAGATTGCCTTGATCCATTTGGAATCTAATAAAATCTGAAAGATGAATTAGATATGTATCAGTTGAGTAACCTCGCCTAAAGCCAGACTGAAGCTTAAACAACAAATTATTTTTAAAAAGATATTCTTCAACCTGGTCATACACAACCTTTTCATATATCTTAGAGATTATACTAAGTATAGATACTGGGCGATAATTACCCACTTCAGTCATATCATTCTTTTTGTAAAGGGGAATAACCCGGGCTGACTTTAAGTCATCAGGGACAANTGCTGTCCAATATATAATTTTAAACATCGTTTCATAAAATCAAATAAACGGGGTAAAATAAATTTCGTAATTCCACAAAATAGTTTCAGTGAAGTCACATGTTTCAGTACATTGATGTGCTTAGAAATACTACAATATTTGCATTAATACTGATAGGAAAAGAATACGATTTAACATACATGAACAAGTGCTAATTCTTTTCCTGAAATGTTTGTTTAAAAATGTGTTTCCGTGAATGTTTAATATTTACTTTTAACGTTGCTTATGCTGAAAACATGAGGTATTACACGGTGTTATTCCATGTACAGATATTAAGGTCCTAGATTATGTCGAATTTATTTTTGCTCGGATAAATTGATTTTAGGTACTCGACGACGACTATGGTCTGAGATGTTTACTGAGTGAAACCTAAACAGTCTGCGGCCTAAGAATAAGAATCACGTAACTTATCATTTGGCACTCATTCATTATTTTAGGGCAAACCTGATTTATTTGTTTCATTGCAGTTTGTCCTTTTTAAACGATATTTATTGTTTGATTTAGATTTCACAACACATTAAATCGAGAAAGACATACACATATTGGGATTAAGCGAAAGCTGAATGGTCAGAGGAAGGAATCTCCCATTTGTATTTTCAGACAGTCGGTCATTTGTCATAAACAAAGGTCAGCCAACAAGCACATAATCTCGGATCTACAGTAGATGTCCTTTTGAATCCTCAAAGCCATAAATGAAGGAACTTTAAACGTTGGTAAGTATTTTTTATCTTACCGATTCAACTGGATTTTTACTCAGTAAAATAAATAGTTTTTTTTACGGAGTTTTGGAAACTGATATGTTTATTTATACTATGTAATAAATTAAATACGATACATTATTTAAAATGTATAAGAATCACATTGAACATTACTTACATCTTGCTTTGTTACCTATTCGTATACTAAGTTATTTTTTAGATAACTTTCTCGATAACAAATCACTGTAACAAAGATTGCGTGATCGGGTTGTCCTAAATATCATATATATTCAACTCCTGAGACTTGAATCAATGATCCCTGGACATTAAAACGTTAGAAAGTCTATTGGAAATATCAAAACCAAGATCTGTCAATGTCGTTGGAGACATGTTTATGTGTCAGAAATTGTCTTGTCTGAACATGAATATACGAACAATGTAGGAATAGTACGACGTTTGCGCAATGTCCGGAATTCCGGAAAAGCATATATTCCTAGACTGGTTTAAAATAATGTCATTTTTACGGTCAGTATTACACACCTTTTGTATCAATATTCTATGACTCATTGTGAAGCTCACAGCATGCAAGAAAGTCGAGATATGAAATACAAGAATTCCGGAGAATATGTTTTTGTCCTCGATGGTGCACTTTTCGTAGTAAAAGGATACGGCATTGACATGTATGTATTTTGAATATGGTATAAAAAATGTCGATATTGTGTGGCATCCGTCAATTTTAAAAACGTAATTTGTTGTGACTTTTTTATTCTTATTTTTATTGTTATACTGTTATATTGTTATTTAAATTATTGAAGAACCTATGGTATAACCTTACTTTACATACATTTGTTGCAACTTACGATATGAATATTGACAAAGTAAGGTTATCTTGTTGGAATTGAAAAAATGCTAAAAATTCACAATCGACAGTGGCGGATCTTAATTCAGTCAAGGTTTATTTTAATTACTGTGAACTTATTGCGTTTATAAGCTGACAGATGATGACCCAGATTTAAACATTTGTATTTGTATTTTTAATAAAAGGAGTCCGGATGATATTAAGACTCGTTTTTCTTATATCTAGAATTAAAAGCAAAATAAATAAACGTTGGGTTAACTGAACTTGCTGATTACACATTGTCTGCAACAACCGTTGTCGATGTAAAAGTAAGATACATGACATGTAACGAATGCGTTTTGTAAAATGTGGGTATCACAAGAACAGAAGCTATATAACCCTTCGTTAAAGTATCATCAGCTCAACGTAAGCGGAGTTTTCATCTCGTCCGTACATTGGTAAATGGGTTCAATAGTTTGTACATTAAGTCATGCTGTTTCCGGATATGTCTTTATATTGTACCACAGGATAAAAACTGGATATACATTCGATCTATTCTGTCTTAATATGTTAATAATTGTAACATACAGTGTTGAAGATATCGATCAAGAAAATTAAGGGTTACCACAACTGAGCATGGGTCATTAAAATACCATTTGTGCATTATTTGAACCATTTCTAACTTTAAAACAATATTAACATTGAGTATTTGTTAAATGTATTCATGTGTAGGGTAACTCGAACACAACAAAGGGCCAAACAACGACACAATCAACATGATTCAAGTGATCTACCGAAATGTGCTGGAATTACGTTTTAACGTTATTTTATATAGTGTATATGAGCAAGAATTAAAGTCAAAATACTTACATCCAACAATGCCAAGAGCAGCTATTAGTTGCTCATGCGTTCCAAATTATGCTATTAGGTGATGACGAATAAGCTAACGTAATAGGTTTACCTGTTTCATCACGGAGTCTGAAATGTTTAAGATGCAAACATAGCTAAGCTGACGTGGTATTTTTATTGACATTTTATTGACTTGAAAAACTAAGCTTACTTAAATAAACGGTCTAGACGCGCAAACACCTCTATTCTCGTATGAGCTTACAGTGCATAATGTGTGCTTTCAAGATATGATTGGTTGAAAGGTAATAAGGGCACATAATAACAACTACTCCTGATAATGTCCAAATTATATACCGGGTTGTGTAACCTACAAGTATTTTTTTTAACTAAACAAATGCTCATGTAGGAAACAAACGATTACACATTGTGTGGAACTCAATCCGCACAGCAGAGGTATTTAGTATTTTAAACAGAACGATGAACTTTAATCTCAGCACAAACCAATTGCAAAAACATCACAGCAAACTTACAAATACGCTTACATTGAAACATTGGCTACAACCATTTACTTCTTTAATATAAATATAGCGCAATGCGTTAGGTGTAGGTAAATATACGCCAAATGTTGCGGTTTCGGGTGAAATGTGATGGATACCCCCGGAAATCAGACAGTGGAAATCCATTGCTATTTACTGGGCTAGATTATCTAATATGCTTGACTGTAGAGTAAATAAACAAGTTGCACTTTGCACTGCATCTCAAGCAAATAGATCATTCAAGAACTTGGTTTTCTATGTTGATAATATGTTAAAAACGTGTGATGCACAACAAAATTGTAACATTAGTGTTTCAATTCCAAAACATGCTATTGTCAGTAAAGTTACTAGCAAGATGCAAGACACAATTGTTTTAGAATGGCTGAAATCTTTAAATAGTGCCACAGGCCCTTCTGGTCGTGGTGGTAATAAGTTGCGTACGTATCGGCTGTTTAAAATGATTACCAGACCGACATGTATTGCATCCTTATTATGCCCCCACGACATCGCGCTGCATTTAGCAAGTTCCGCTGCGGTGTTGCTCCATGTTTTATGGATATACTTGTATATGTGTATGTATAATAATGTATGTTTGTATACGAATGAGATAATAATAAGACGTTTGGACTTACGAAGCGCAGACCATTACTCTACTTTTTTTTCAGTAACTATCACATATATGTAATACTATCATTCCAAAGTACGTGCTATCTTTAGGTAATCAACGTTTAAATATATTTTGTTTGTAAACTAAAATGATCAAACGTGTGCAGGAACGCTGATGATAGGGTTAGGTATTCAGCGTGTTTTTTACGACGCATTTCTGTCAAAATAAAAAAGGCATGATAAAATTATCTTAAAGGGTAAACAATATGTTCCTTTTTATCTCAGAGGCTCGAAATTCATACGCTTGATACTGGTTGATTAGGGACAAAAAATTAAATGAATATATAAACAAGAGCACATGATTTAGGAAATGATGGAGATGTCGGGACAAATGGCATTTTCTTAGTCAATGGTGGCTTTCATTCTTTATCTACAGAATTTGAATCCAACTGTTTATTCTACAAATCTTGCTCCTGAAATGTAAATTAATATATCTTTGATTTTTTTTTACAATCCTGATGATTGTGCGACACACCTGTGGGCTTTACAAATATGTTGCCAAAAGTTTATATCATAACATGTTGGATACTAAAATTCCTAATTTTATCATAGGGAAACTTATATGATTCTTATGGATTTCATTAAATTTCGTTATGTTTATAATAAAAAAATACCTTGTCAAACTATGTTATACTTGACAAACATATGTCTTTGTTTACATTTTCAGGTGTTTAGAATGTAAATAAAACCATACTGGAATAAGCTTTATTGCACTATGTAAGACAAGGTTGAGGAATATTGACCAATAACAAAATGGAACAGTTTATGAAGTATATTCTATATATATATATCTAATCGAAAGACATAAGCGTCTCTTCGTTGAAGTGTTTTGTATATCCTTTTTTTTTAACATTTGCGTTTTCTATTATCTCTTTAACCAAAGCAACAACAATTGTGGTCTGACGTTAACAAACAGAAATAACGGTTATATTCACAAGTTGGCTCACATACCACGTTTGATCAATCAAGTGCTTTTAACATTATCGCAGGATCAAAATTTGTGTTTTCTCTTATTTTGTAACCAAAACATCCAAAATTTTTGCTTGAAATAACCCCCTAAAATGACGTAAATATTCACAATGTGGCCCTTTATTTACATCCTTAGTGTTACCAACCTAGCTGAAGTACTTTTGAGTTATTGCAAGATGAAAAGAACAGACGGATCGACAAACGGAAAGACATTAAAAACGAAATAATTTGAACAATTGCTCATATGGCATTCTATGCAGATGTCGATTTTCATCAATCTAGCTAACAAAGGTTGTGAGTTATCGCAGGATCCATACTTTAGTTTTTAATAACTCATATGACCGTAGCATTTATTATCAAACCAACCGCAATTTTGTCTCAAGAACAATCTGAAATGATATACATATGGCCCTCTATCCACATACCATTTTTAGAAACCTAGCTTGAGCACTTGTAAAGGTAATGCAGACGCCAGAAAAATCGCGCATATTCCCTTATATGAACATCTATCCACATTCTAAGTTTCATCAAATAGCTAGAGAACCTTTCCAGTAATAGCAGGATCCAGATTCGGACGGACATATTGCCATACTGTTTGGAATCATGCATCGTAGCAATTTAACTGTGAGAGTGTTCGTCTTAATGTTAGAGACCAACCCAGCAGAATGCGTTGTTTATTGAAAAATTGACAAAACTGTTGAAAATAATATATATTGTACCATCATTATTTTTAGCAACGGCCATCGAAAAATGGAAATGCAGAGTACTTGTTTCCTGTTAGAAATGCCTATTAAACTAAAGTAAAGATAAAGTGCCTCTTTGTGATCATTTATTGACGTTTTTTTTTTTAATAACATTTCCATTTCTTTCATTTTTTGGTTCAAAATTGGATCTTGCAGGAGATGTTTTCATTTACAATTGGAGTTTTCCCCATGTGACTTTTCCTAATTTTGTTCATAGGGGAAAAACATCCATGTGAATTTTGTAGTTTAAAAGCGTGCTTTGTTTGCGTATTTAAGTATTTAAACGTCATTTAAGGACTGAATAATCAGTTTAAGCGTAGACAAACGTTTATTTTAATATAATAGGACAATCCCATTTCTAAAGTGGGCAAATATTTCCATGGAGTTTTTTTTTCTTATTTTAAGAGATTTATTCTTTATTTGAAGAGACTTATTCATTTAACAACGTTACAAATTTAAATGTTGATAATAAATGTATAACATTACACGGACATATTATGACGTTCTTTGATTCAATGAACTCAAGTTAATTACTTTATACATGCAATAAATTAAGATTTTTCCCATGTGAATTTCGTCCGATCAGCACACATACTTAAACAATGCATATAAACCTAAGCATAAATAAACCTCTTAACAAATTCGAAATTCCATTGGGATTTTATTTATGTAGACAGAGGGGAAATTCCATTCGAAAAATAATATCCCATGGAAAAAAAGAATCCCATGGGAAGGCCACTTTTGCACATGAATTTCGAAGTGAAAGTAAAAAAATAATATACATTATTGATAAAAAATAACAAAAAAATAACATTGTATCGCACACTTTATCTCACATAGGCAAATTTTCAAAAACGGTATTTTAGTCTGCGAGAATTCGGTTTCGCAAAGTTTTTTCGCGTGGCCTAGCAGATATCTTCTATTTTGTTTTTGATTATGCTTTGAAGTTATGAAGATCGTGTGAACGTTTAGATTACTGTTTTGGACTTAGAAGTGGCTCATGTAATTTTAATTACATAATATTAATATAATCGGAGTTTGACATCAAATAACGCAATTCAACTTTTGAAAACAACAGCATAAAAGCTGCCTTCTTGATTGTTGCACTTTCCAAACATATTCAGATGAATATTTTATGATCATTTGACGCCGCAAGCTCCCACTGACGATTAGAAAATAGATCGAGGTTATTCGTGCAATTATTTAATTATTTATTTAATAATTTATGGATATGTTTCGTAGGGCGTTGAACGTTCACACTATGCTCTTAAAAAACAGAGCAAACTTTTTAATAACTTGGTTTAAGGCAGATCGAATCGGATTCGATTTAATTTCAAGAATTGACGATACAATATTCAGTTATTTTTAATTG
>VMBQ01001667.1:44269-56252 GCA_007657795.1 Dreissena rostriformis | reverse complement strand
CGCTGACGTCTTGAACGGGAGCGCGCGAGCTGCACTATGATGATGACGTTGCCAATTAGCAGCAGTGGGAACGGCGCGCCGAAAGACAACGTTAGGTCGATCCATTGGTAAACGTACCACCATAGTTCGTGGTGTTCCTTCGTGGAGTGAGCGCACTTCTCGCCTTCGTATCCATTCCGATCAAATATCACGGGCAATATGAACTCAAATCCGAACACGCACAGCACAATGGTGACGATGATCAGACCAGCCTTTCGTGGGGTACAACACAGTCTCACTTTATGCGGGAAGAGCACGCAAGCTGCTCTCTCGAGCGTGACAGTCACGATCAGCCACGAGGAGAGGTGAATGCTGCAGTAGGTCAGGTAGATGTGTGATTTACACCCGGCGTTACTCCGCCACCGGATGTCAATGTCCCAGGTAAAAAGCACCCAGCCTGTAAGAAGTCCGCTGAATAAAGTGAGCGTATCTGAAAGCGCCAGGGCAAACAGGAACAACGCCGTAGACGTCATCTTTTTTTGACAAAGTAGCACGACAATAGTCATCGTATTTCCGATCGTTCCAATGGGAATGAGATTCGGCGGGATCACCTTCCAAAGCAGCGCCCTCGTGTCTCCATAGTAACCGACAGGCAACCCCAATTCGACCATTGATGACGTCGTGTTTAACGTCCCCTGTTCTGCAATTTCTATCAATGTTACATTACCAGCAAGCGTTGTTGAATCCATAGTTTCCTTAGTTTTGATTTAATTTTCGTTCAAAACTCCGTACATGTCTAATACGCAACTTTTCTTGAACAATTATTACATAACACGAATGGGAACGAGATTGTGAACCATCTGGTCAAACATGTATTTTTCTCCTTCGCTTATATTATGAAAGTGCAACATCTGACAAAAGTCAAAATCTGACATTTTATCGCTGATTCCTAATATTGACGTAGTAATGACAATTGTGATGTATTACACAGATTTCAGTCATTTTGTACTAAAAGCACTCTCAGTTGATGATTATCAGTACATTTTATTTTGCTCCCTAATGCATCTAAATGAATTTTACAATTTACAAAAGCACTTGTGGTTAGCATAACAATCATAATGCTAACCACAAGTGTTTTTGTAAATTGTAAAATCCATTTAGATGCATTAGGGAGCAAAATATCAATCGGACAAAGCATCAAATATCATGGTTGTCAAGGCAAGTCAATCGGATAAAAAGCAGCATATGTAAACAGTTGTGTGAGGGTTTTCATTTTATACATTTTATTTTATGGTGCAAACCAAAAAGATAAAATTGACAAAACTTCTAAAAATGTATTAATTGGTCAAAACTGTTTTATAAACCGATGCCCATGTCGCATATTTTACAAAAATAAAATACTATTCTTCGAATAAAACTGTACATAAACTCATACGTTTTATTTTTATTTTACATCTATTTACAATTTTGTTCAGTAGTTTCACAATATTAAGAGATAATTGAGCAAAACATGGAACATAATATATAGAGAAAAGTGTTGCTATGGTAACACATAAATTGTGTTGCTTTTTCATATTTAAAATTTAAATCCATTTGCATGCCGATTAGTACAATTGAAGTCAACAAAAGTTGTCGGAGGGTGAGGGAGAGTACGTGACACTTCTTAAATTTATGTTCACAAACAGAAACAAAATGGACTCACTTTTTTATGGTATTGGTTTACACACTTTTACGAAGTTTTTCTCCAACATTTTTGGAAATATTCACATGTTATTCTGATCTTATCATTGTACCTCTCGAAATGATGATGTTTTTGTTCATTGCACATGTGATTTTCACATTGGCATTTTGTTTTAAGAAGCAAAGGTAGCAATTAAAAAAAATCTTCCATACTAAGCTTTACTCAGTTTTCACAATTAGATTAGCAAAACTATAACAAACAAAAAAAATGCCATGTGTAAACAGTTACGAGTGAACATATGGAATTTCATGTATTCGAGGGAATAATTAAGTGAATAATAAATTATAATAATTCATTTTAGAGCATTATTATCGCAAAGAGCGTGATTATGTGGACACACATATATTACAGTAAGATCCGTATATAGCCGTCTACATAAAGCAAAACAAGATAATGCACATTAATGCATTGGTGTTTCATGAAGAGTGCAACATTTGCAATGAATGGGGCAGAAAATCAGAGAACGATCTTCTTGACACGGTCATCGGATTTCCAAGCTAAATTTTACTAGTACTTAAGCAAATGAGAAAGCTACTCACCAATTATTGTCTTAATGTTTTTAAATTCCTACATGTACACGCCGGGACTAATTTCATAAAATAAAACCCAGTTGTTATAGCCGGACGAAAAGTGGCATAACTATGTCGGTACAATTGTATTACACGCCCATCGAATAATACACTGATGGAACTTATTAAGTAGTTTTTATCATCCTGCATTTTTATAACCAAATGTATGCATAAAACTTATCAGTGCAGTGACCTATTAAAACGAAAATTAAATACATACTTCTTTAAACTTGTTAAACAACAAAATGTAAGCATTTTTAACTTGGCTGCCGAATTTTTTGCAACAATATGTGTGACACGGAAATGAATTCGAAATTTCTCACGCAATAGTTTTACTCTAAAAACAATTAGATCAACCGACGTATTTTTTCTATAATGTTAATATATGCTTGACATTTTTTTTAACGCTACCCCATAGCAAATTAAAACTCATGTTGTATTGCATTATATCATGTTTTTTTCTTCTTTATTTTATCGCATAAAAATGACGTCTCATATTTGTCTGAATGGATCTGGATTCGGAAATACATTTCAACTTGCTCGTGTGGTGTTAAATGTATGAAAACTCAACATTTCTCGCGGAAGGATTTTAATCCATTTGGACATTTATTAGCATGTCTTTGAACCATGCCCATTTACCGAGTAAGAAAATAAACCAACAAACCGCTTGACATGATATGTACAGAGCAATATTAGAAAACTGACAATAGGCCTTGTAAAAACAGCACCGTGTCACCATATTTTCAAAATCAAACATGTATTAAATAAGGAGAATAATGCCAATATGTATTATCAATATCCAAAATCACATCGAGGATATGTGTTTATTATGAAATATGCAATTACGTTAAATATTTATGCTGATATCGGCTTTCGTCAGCGTTTTGCTGCTGGTGGTCATATACGATGAATTCGTCTGCATCGGCCCCTAGCTTCAAAACAGGCTGCTGCCTTTTGTTGCCTGACAACAAAGCAGGCTCTTAAGCTCTGTCAGGAACTTAGAACCGCTAAACACGTACATGGCAAAGTTGAAGGTGGCGTTGATGCAGAATACCAGGTTTACAACCGTGTGCTGGAACTGCAGGTACTGACAGTCGTACAAGGCCGTGTACGGGTCCACTTGATGGAGCGCCTCAATCTTCATCATCCGGTTTTGGAAGGACACTACAATGACGGATACCGGTGATAACGTAAGGAGGAACAGCACGGAAATGGCAATGATGAGCATCGATACTGGACGCGTGTCGCGCGCATGACCGGAGATGCTCATCCGCTAACGTCTAGAACTGGAGCGCGCCAGATGCACTATGATGATGGCGTTGCCAATAAGCAGCAGTGGGAACGGCGCGCCCAAAGTCAACGTTACGTCAATCCATTGGTAAACGTACCAAAATAGGTCGAAGTTTCCCTTCGCGGAGGGAGCGCACTTCTCGCCGTCGTATCCATTCAGATCATATATCACCGGCAATATTATATCAATTCCAAGCACAGATAGCAAAATGGTGACGATGATCAGCCCAGCGTTTAGTGGTGAAAACCCCACTTTCACTTTATGCGGGAAGAGCACGCAAGCTGTTCTCTCAAGCGTGACAGCCACGGTGAGCCACGAGGAGAGATGGACGCTGCAGTACATCAGGTAGATATACGCTTTACACCCGGCGTTACTGAGCCACCGGATGTCAATGTCCCAGGTAAAAAGCACTCAGCCTGTCAGAAGTCCGCTGAATAAAGTGAGCATATCTGAAAGCGCCAGGGCAAACAGGAACAACGCCGTAGACGTCATCTTTTTTTGACGAAGAAGCACGACAATAGTCATCATATTTCCGATCGTTCCAACGGGAATAAGAATCGGTGGGATTACCCTCCAGAGCAGCACGCTAGTGTCTCCATAGTAACCGAATTTGTCCATCTTTGATGACGTCGTGTTAAACGTCTCCTGTTCTGCAATTTCTTTCAATGTCACATTACCAGCAAGCGTTGTTGTTGAATCCATATTTGCCTTAGCCTAAGATTTTGTTTTCGTTCCAAACTCCGGACATGTCTTACCGCACCTTTACTTGAACAAGTATTATATAACATGAATAGGAACGAGATTTTGACCCATCTGGTCAAAAACAATGTATTTTTCTCCTTCGTTTATATTATGGAAGAGCAACAACTGAAAAATCAAAATCTGACATTTTAGAGCTGAATTCCTAATGTTGACGAAGTAATGACAATTGTGATGTGTAACACCGATTTCAGACATTTTGTTATAAAAGCATTCTTATTTGATGATTATCAGTTCATGTTATTATGATTGTTATACTAACCACAAGTACTTCAGTAAATTGTAAAATCACTTAAGATACATTAGGGAGCAAAATATAAACCAGACAAGCATCAAATATCATGGTTGTCAAGGCAAGTCCATCTCATAAAAAGCAGTAAATGTAAATAGTTGTTTGAGATAGCTTTCTTTTTATACATGTTGTTTTATGGTGCCAACCAAACCATATTGCACTGACAAAACTTCTCAAAAGGTTTGTATTGGTCTAAACTGTTGTAACGATCCGTCCCTTATACATATATAGTAACGGCTAGCTCAGCGGACGAATCGTACAGAATGGTTATAATGAATTTTCCTCGTGGTTACCTTGCCAAGTTGATTGTTCCTGTTCTGAAACGATATACATGGAGACGAACAAGCCCCTTACATCAAGCTAGGCTTGATGTTTTCCTTTTATCACCAATTTTATTACCAGCAGTCCTCGATGTAAGCATTCTACCTAGCTTCCAATATGATCACTTAATTGTTATCATGTCATTACAATTTACTTATTTTAAACATGGCACAATTTTATTGAAGCACAATTATAGTATATGGTTACATCGACTTCGTAAACACTATAATTAAAAAAAAGGAATAACACAGCAATTCATGGCCCACGTTTATAATTGTGATAACATGTCTGATATAAAAGATCAAGACATACAATTTGTGATTAACCTTCAATTTGTTTCGATACTTTACTTATAGAAATAAGGGGCCAAGCAATATTGTACAGTTCCTATAGAAATCGTGAACAGCAACTAAAACTCGAAATTGAAAAACTTGAAAAAACTATCACGGATGATAATGTTCAATATATTAGATTTTTAAAGGCTGAACTTAAAACTATATATGTTGAAATATTTAAAGGGTCCGTTAAAGGGTCTAAAGCTGGATGGATTAAAAATTGTAAAAACCCTCGAAACTTCGTGTAACCTTGAAAAATACAACTATACGACAAAAACTATGACCGATGTTATTCATGACAATGGAAATGTAATAGATAACAGCCAGACATTTTAAAGGAACCGCCATATTTTATAAGACACTATACCAGTCTCAAAATGTAAACTTTAACGATAAAGATTTAAATAGTTATGTTAATGACATAGAAATACAAAACGTTTACGTGCACATTTGAATAGTATAGACGGGTCAATCATATTCAAAAAGGCTTCTTTTATTAATAAAACATGGCAAATAATAAAAGCCCGTGTTTATCCGGTTTTACAATTGACCCTTTAAAGATATTTTTTCCAAAAATGGGCACTTTTGTTTGCAGAGCTCTTAATCACACATTTACAAATGGAAATGTATACGTCACTCAAACACCAGGTATTCCAAAAGGTAATAAACCTAGACATATTTGACAAAATTGGTGGCCAATAACGATATTAAATACTTATATAAAATCGGTTATGGATGGATGGCGAATAGACTTTAGCTATATATAGATTGTTATAATGAAACTTGTTTCATTAAGGGTAGGTATATAGGAGAGAACACCAGACTCGTTTACGATATTCTTAATTACACAGATGTAAATGACATTCCATGTCTGCTGTTGCTAATAGAATTTGAAAAGGCATTCAATTCTTTGTCATGGCCATTTATAAATAGGATTCTTGCATGGTTTAATTTCGGTCCTGATGTAATATCAACGCAGTGAAAAGATGGGAGGCGGAAAACTACAACGGGCGAGGCATGGTATAGGGGTGATAACCCAAAAAAGGGTTAGGGTAAGGGTTAGGGTTAGGGGTCGGGTTAGGGTTAGGGTTGGATTTAGGCTAACCCAAACCCTAGCCCGACCCCTAACACTAACCCTAACCCTAACCATAACCCTCTAGCCCCCCCTTGCGCAATACCATACCATGCCTCGCCCGTTGTAGTTTACCGCCTCCCGTGAAAAGATACACGAAAGTCAGAAGCTCAAGAGACATTAGATCTATGAAGCCTTTTATCCCGACTAGTCTACGACCCATCTTAGTTATCACAAAGGGTACAAAACCTATGTATGAAATAATTACAAAAAAAAACGAGTATTCGCCAGTTGGTATAGCTTAATGGTCGAACAGTTTTAATTATATTGAAACAACAGAATGGCGTCATATTTTTATATGCCTTTTTGTTGCACGCGAGATACCAGTTTACAGTGGTTTCGATACAGAATTGTACAAAAACATCATAGGTACAAACTCCTTCTAATTTAAAATTGCATAAGAAAATGAATGTGAAACTATTCACAATTTGTTTTGGGAATGTAAGCATTTCAATCAGTTAATAACAGAACTGTTTTCTGGATGTAATCATTTTTCGAAATATGCCTTCATTTATACTGGGACATACAAATACAAAATGACCTTTAAAGTTGTTATTTGTTTTGATAAAAATGTGTATTAATAAATGTAAAATACACAACACTAAACCCACTGCGTTAAGCAGTAAAATCGTACCTGTTCTTGCAACGCCATGACATTTTAATGATTTGCGTAAAAGTAAAGAATGGGAACTGACATGACCTCTTTTCCAGTAGTTATGATAAGGGACTTTAATCATATTCTTTAACAATATAAATATTGTTTGTATTGTTATTTAAAAGCTATTGATTGTAAAATGTATCCAGTGTGTCATAATTTGCATATATTGCTTGTAAACTTTTCACGGTGTGGAGATGGGTACCCTCGACCCATCCTATTGACGAGGAAAATAAAATATATTGAACGGATGATTTTTTTTTTCAAAAAGCTTCATCCGCCCTTGACAATCAGAGATATTAGTTTTATAATCAATTTTTTTTATGATTGGTCACCGTATCGACTTACGTGCGTTTGAAATAAGCAGCTACTGTCAATATAGTAACGATCTGGACACAAAATAACGATAACAACAGAACTCTCTAAATTATTCAATCGTTTCGCGTTGCAACGCTTTATAATTTTCAGGTTTTTAAATCGTCAAAAGATGCATATAATGGATATTTTAGAGCATTTTAAATGTTCTGTTTTCTCACAAATAACATAACTTCTACGAAGATGTTCGAATCTGAAACATTTTTTTTTTTATAATTTTGTCAATTTACCGAAACGTATAAAAGGTCCCTTTAAAAAGAATTGTGTAAAACAAGCTATACAGTAAAGTAGAGGTTATAGCAGACGTTTAAAGTATCCATAATGTGTATCGAAAATTTAAACAAATGATTGGGACTTGTATTCACTTGTTTACCGTTTCAAAATAACGTGACAATATCAACCACGATCATTTAAACGCCATAAACTTACCGCCGGGTACTGACTGTTGTATGCCGAATACCGTAGATACTCGCGTAGATCTTTAAGTGGTACATGTGTTCTATGTTGCGTAACACTAATATCACTGGAGCCAGGTATGGGTAACAGAAGAAAATCATATATATATATCGACAATAATACGACCTGCCTTTATTGTCTTACATGATTTTTAACGGATATCGTCCAATAATAGGAGCTTACAAATATTTATACAGAGAGTTTGTCGATCTCAACACCTTATGTTACCTTAGGTGGTTTACCACCGAAGGTCTTTGGAACCTCTGTAGTGGTCTCTTCTTCGACACTGGTTACTAAGGTAAATGTGTTTCTTCCGATTATGTTATATTCACATTTATAGTCAAACATCATAGGATGATTACTCCAATATTTGCACATGCGTCTGTTAATGTGTCAGTGTTCTTGGCTGTAACGATCGCACTTGGTAAGTTATTCCACACGTTTACTATACATTTTGAGAAAAAGTTCTTGCGAATATCACGGTTAGATCTGTGTTTTATAAGTGTCAAAGGATGGCCTCTAGTCGTGTTATTGTTTATACTAAACATTCCCGTTTTTGTTCGTTTGTCATATATATTGTTTAAAATCTTGTATGTTTCTATCTTACCACCAAATAGTTTTAAGTCTTCCTTAGGATTTGGTAATATTTTGGTGGCTCTACGATGAACAGTCTCAATGCTATCAGTGTCTTTAATTTAAGATGGACTCCATACGCTGCTAGCATATTCTATATGCGGTCTAATTATGGTTTGAATAATAATCTGAAGCTTCTATAATCTAGATATTTAAACGATCGTCTTACTTATCCCATCATTGTGATGGCTTCGTTTACTTGGTATTGTACGTGTTCATCATATTTCAATTTCGTGTCTATGGTTACACCAACATCTTTTTCATTTGCGACGCTTTCTAGAGAAACCTGGCCTCCTTCGTATTTTTGCATAGTATAGGATCTTGTCTCTGGTATAGATATTGGCAATACTTTGCACTTGTCGGGGTGATAGCGTTATATTCCGTATATATCATCTGCGAACATGAAAACGCTTGATTCCACACATTTTGGTAAGTCATTAATAAACACCACAAATAGGATAGGTCCTAGAAGAGAGCCCCGTGAAAGCCACAGGCACAATGTTTGAGGGTTAATTCCATATCTTTCCAATTTATATAGTAATCGTTTTTGTGGGACCTTCATGACATCCGTATATTGTGTCTATTTCACCCCTCTGATCTACATCTACATCTTCATGGTACTGCTATACAATCGTTGAACGATTATCAGAAGCAGGCGCGTTGTCAGAAAATAGCTGTTAAAGATTACGTGCAATTTACTAGGTACAGATAAAAAGATAAAAAAAAGCTACACGCCTAAGATAAAAAGTTAAAAACAGAGTAGAATTAGAACTGGTGGAAAGGATGCAGCTGCCCAGTAAAGATACCTTAACTGGGACTAGCTTGTAAGGACACAGGCAGGCCATTCCACAGACGAATACTACGTGGAAAAAATGAATTGAAGTGATACTGTGTCCTTGAGTATGGTACCAGGTAGTTCAGGTTTCTGGTGGGTGTCAGGTGGTGAACGTCAACCCACACAAGATTATTTTGGATTTTGCATAATAGGGTGACACATTACTGATGTTACGACGCTGTTCTAAAGTTTGCCATTTGAGATCATTTAGCATTTGGGTAACACTACTGGTATAGTTGTAGTCATTACAAACATACCTGGCAGCTGATCTTTGGACTTGTTCAATTTTGTAGATGAGATATTTTTGCCAAGGATGCCAAACAGTTGAACAGTATTCTAACTGGGGCCTTACATACGTTTTGTAGGCAGTCTCTTTAACCTTTTTATTTGAAGTTTTGATATTTCTTTTAATGAATCTGAGTGAATTACTGGCCTTAGATGTTATGTTGTTAATGTGATTGGTCCAAGACAGGTCTTTACTTATGGTGACACCTAGGTATTTTGCAGCCTTTGTGGCTTTTAGTTCTATACCATGGAGTTTGTAGGGAAAAAGGAAAGGATGTTTTTTGCGGCTGATTCTAAGGATTTCACATTTGTCGGGGTTGAATTCCATTGACCAATCGGATTCCCAGTTTTCAAGATTTAAGAGATCATTTTGGAGGGTTTGTGCATCTTGGGTAGATTTAACTGTTAAATAAACTATAGTATCATCTGCGAAAAGTCTAACCTTGCTCTTAACACTGTCAGGGAGGTCATTTATGTATGAGAGAAACAGGCAAGGTCCGAGGACCGAGCCTTGGGGGACGCCAGATAGGACTGGAAGGTTGTCAGAGTTATGGCCCTCGACGGCAACCTGCTGGGTGCGACCGTATAGGAATGACCTTATCCAACAAATGGTCTCGGGGTGTATCCCTAGTCTATGAAGTTTCATGAGGAGTTTGTGATGGTCGACTTTGTCAAAGGCTTTGCTGAAGTCCATGACTATAATATCAGTTTGTTGACCTTGTTCTAGGTTGTCATAGACTTCCTGGGAAAAACTAATGAGCTGGGTTTCACAGCTATGTTTTGACCTGAACCCGTGTTGAAATTGACTTAAAATATTATGTTCGTCATAAAAAGACATGATATTGGAGACAAGTATATGCTCCATAAGCTTAGAGGCAATACAGGTTAGTGAGATGGGTCTATAGTTACTGGGTTGGCATTTAGGGCCTTTCTTGAACACTGGAGCAATGACTGCGTGCTTCCAGTCATTGGGGACAATACCTGATTTCAAAGAAATTTGGAAGATATGGGTCAGGACAGGGGCTATTTCATGGTGAAGTTCCTTTAGTAACCTTGGGGAGATCTGGTCGGGTCCCGAGGCTTTGCTGGGGTTTAAACCTTTAAGGAGTTTCCGTACTCCATCCTCGGTGATAGTGACATTTTGCATCTTTGGGTGGTTTTGTGGGGTGAGTATCTGTTTACAGGACTGAGAGAGACTCAGTGGCTGTGGGCGAGAGAAGACTGATTCAAACTGTTTGTTTAATATGTTTGCCTTGGTCGTTGGGTCGGTAAAGGTTTGACCATCACTTTTGAGGGGGGCTACTCCACAATTTTCTGTTTTGTTGGACTTGACGAAAGAATAAAATTTCTTATTCGCCCCTGGTTGTGAGTCATTTGAGAATATGACCTGGTCTAAATACAACCAGTAAGAGTTCCTAATTTGCTTTTGGATCTGACCTCTAAGCTTCTTAAATTTCTGTAACAGGTCAGGTGAGTGAGTGGTTGACTTCTTAAGTTTGGAGTAAAGTCGATTGCGTTTCCTAATTTGGCGTATGATGGAGGGATTTATCCAGGGCAGATCACGACGTACCTTAGTTTGTTTTGATGGGATATGGATAGAGCTTAGACGTGTGAGCTCACTCTTAAAAGACGACCAAGTAGAGTTCGGGTCACAATGGTTACACGCTAGAAAGGATTTTGCATATTTATTAAAGTCATTTTTGAGGCTTGATCAATCAGCTTTCCTATAGCTTTTAACTTCTCTAACAGTTTGTAGGGGACGGCCTCTATTAACCTTCATCTCGTGAAATACAATGTCGTGATCTGATGAACCTAGAGGGGGCAATGTAGTGGTGCTATGGACTTGACCGGGAACATTTGTGAAGAAAAGATCTAGGGTGTTGTTACCTCTGGTGGGGGAAGTGACCATTTGTTGGAGATTTTGGTCTAATAGGTTTTCCAGTAGGGAGATATAGATATCTCTATGCCTGCAGCCTTCTATGATGGATTCGGTTGACCAATTTATACTGGGCATGTTAAAGTCACCCAAGATCCAGATTGAGCTATTTCTGGGAATCTTTCTTACTGTTGACCATAAATCATTAAGGGACTCCTCATCGTTCTCATGAGGTTTATAAAAGGAAGAGATATATATGTCTCTGATACCTTAAAGGGATATCTTTGCCCAGATCGCATTACTCTTGGAGTTAAGGTCGGGTTGTTCCTGACTGGTGATGGAACGGGAGATAGCTAGCAGGGTCCCTCCTCCTTTGCTATTTAACCTGTCATCCCTGTACACATTATAATTAAGATGATCCGGGAATATTTCCGTAGAATTTATTTCGC
>VMBQ01001667.1:0-28383 GCA_007657795.1 Dreissena rostriformis | reverse complement strand
TTGATCATAGCAACTTGATATTTGGCATGCATGTGTATCTCATGGAGCTGCACATTTTGAGTGGTGAAAGGTCAAGGTCATTCTTCAAGGTCAAAGGTAAAAAAAAACACTCCAAGGGATGGTACTGGCAGCAGTAAATGTGTGCGTGAAAATTAAATTGAAATTTAATCCTCTTTAAAAGGGTGTAAACTAAGAAACCTGGTTCAGCCTGTTTATATAACCATAAACATTTGAGTTGAACACCACTATTTCAAAGTTGTTAGAACCATTTAAAAATTGTTTGAAATAGATAAGTTCTAAATAGCCATGTACTTTTTTGTACTTATTCATTATGTATATAAAATGCACATGTAGTCATATAATACTAGCAACTGATATGGTGTCAATATGCAGGTTCGTAAGTACTATTAAAAAGGTTGTAAACAACAATAAAGGCTGCAATAACTTAGTTAAAGTTAGTAAATTTGCGAAAAATATATTTTAAATCAAAGAAACATCTTTCTGAATACTGTACGGACAAGCATTCCAAATGTGCAAAATTGAACCGGGTATATCCGATTTATGAGATTAATAACCCATGCATCTATCAGCACTGACTTTGAGAGCCTGAAACAAGGAAGACATGAAAGCAATACCCTTTGATGATTTTCATGTCATCATACCTTGGAAAGACACGTTGACTTAAGCGCCAAATGCGACTTTGAAATAAACAATTATTATAAGGCTTGAAAAACGTTGTTGGGACCGAAATCTTATTTCCAAATAGAGATGAATTCAAAATAGGAAGTTCAAATTTACTATTTGAGTATTTTAGTTCAATAAAGAATGAAAAAGTCGAGACTGGACAAAAACTTGCAAAATTATGCAAATTAATGGTGTTTAAATAGCTGTGTTCAACTGTATTCATTTTCATTTGCTGGCTTATGTTCAACTGTAGGGTATTGGATTCATGAAAAAGTCATGCATATTGTTTTTTTATTGAGTGGGATGGAACAAACATGTTTTTACAAACATCTTTTGTTTGGATATTTATTAAATGTCGAGAGAAGCTTGTGCATAATTTTTTATATTATTTTTCAGATGTTTGTTTCAATAACGAAGCTGGTCTTACAAACAAAAAAGGAGCAACAGAAAAAGGCCGCTGAGCAAACCAGCCCCAGCGACAGAATACGTCTAGACAGCCGAACTAAAGCTAAAAAGCCAAAGGGAAAGTGCTGCTGAGGCTGAGATTAGTGTTGTTAGTTGCTGAAAAGGACTTAAGTCATCAGGTGCAAAGCGGAGATGAGATGAACAAAGACAGGAAGACTTTATTTCGGTCTTCATTTTAGAGAAAAATGGTTAGGGACTTTGTTTCTAAATGTTTCATCTTTGGATAGGCTAATGTGAGAAAAGATTTTTACTTTGTTTGGTTTTCTGTTTTCAGTTTTTGTTTTGAATGGGGCAGTGTTTTTTTTTTCAGTTTAGAGATAAGCACATGAATCATTTTTTCTATTAAAAACAATCTGTTTTGAGGATTCAGGTATTTTAGTAATTGTTTTGAAATTTTGTTTAAGTAAATGTTCATTATAAGAATTGAGTGTCTGGTTAAAGTGTTCCTGATGTATGTGTTAATATTGATTTGGAATTTACCAAAATTGATAATACATGTAATGTGTTTATTTGTTAGCAGTTCTTTCCAATAACACTCGTACCAAAACCACCAGTACCTGGGCAGATTTCAGCCATGTATGACCAATGTCATTTCTGTAACAAATCTGTTCCCTAGGCTCGATTTATCAGTCATACATTAACTTATAGAAGGCAAAAGCAGATTTAATACCACATTTCTACTGTTCCCTCCAGCTATGAGATTTTAATATAAATAAAACAAATACCTAAATGTTGCAAATGGGTTTTTTATTGCTTCTTGCTGAAAACAAATATTGACCAACTCTCCTGTAAGATGAGTGATTTTAGAAGAGTCCCAAGTTATGACCATTTATGTACTTTTTAATTAAAGGGCATTTTCAGGGAAGAAATTGATTGGCATTTGAAGGTTTATTGAATCAGTTTGCATATATGACCAGCCTGCAATAAAAGCATATTACTAAGTATTGACTCAATTGAAAAGCTGTCTCTTTAAGAAGGCATGATTTATATTATTATGCTCCCCCAAAATTTGTGGGTGGAGCATATAGTCGCCACTTCGTCTGTCCGTGCGTCCGTCTGTGCACAATTTTTGTCCGGGCTATTTCTCAGCAACTAATGAATTCAATGAAACTTTATGGGAAGCTCCACTACCAAGAGGAGATGTGCATATTATCAGCGGGTTCTGGTCAGATGATTTTTCAAAGAGTTATGGCCCTTTGAAATTTTCCACTAACTGTACATATAGTGCAATTCTTGTCCGGGCTATTTCTCAGCAACTACTGACTGGAATTCAATGAAGCTTTATGGGAAGCTTAACTACTTGAGGAGATGCGCATGTTATTAGTGGGTTCTGGTTAGATGATTTATTTAGAAAGTTATGGCCCTTTGAAATTTTTAAGTTGCTAAACCATCCATAGTATTATTTTTTCCAAAGTTATGCCCCTCAAGACGTTTCATTTTATCTGAATATATAGTGCAATATTGTGACAAAAAAAAACTTTGAGGAGCATCACCCGTCTCCGACGGTTTCTTGTTTTTTTTAGGACCTACTGAACAGATGTGTATTTGTGAACACCATGGTGTTCTTTACATGTTAAACACATCTGTTTAAAAATTGATGTTCATTTCTGGATGTATTTGTTTCTTAGCCTTCCATGCTGTACTGCATGTTGTCTGACTTACATGTATTTTGTTTTGTCTGTTGACAGTGATACTTGCATGTATGCTACTTTTAATTCTTTTTATGACACAATTCAAAAAACTTTGTTTGTATGACTTGTCTTAAAAGAATTATTTTTTCTTGAAATGAAAGAAGTTATGAAAAGGAAAAACTTTGCATTTTTTTTAAAATAGTTTTTTGAAGGTTCAACATTTGAAATTTGTGTGAAAGTAATTTATATTGTCTTTTAAAATGAGTGGTTAAGTTTTTCAAAATCAAGTTTAGGTAATTGTTTCCCATTCATTGCTAAGGTAATATGTTTGTAGATATCATATCTTAAATATGTAATTTATTATGTTTGTATTATCGTTTGTGTACATGTAGGTTGTATGTTACATTTAATGATTTTATTTTCTAACCAGTTGTTAAGTCGGAATAGGGACTTTGCTTGTGGCAGTGCTATAAATTGTGTGCATATATCTTCAACATTCCTTGTTATATGTTCCTTAGGCATGTTTGTGAGCTTTGTTTAAGGAAAAGTGGACTTAATGCATGTGCATTAAGTGTCATCCCAGATTAGCCATTGCAGTCTGCACAAGCTTATGAAGGACAACAGTTTCCGATTTTATGGAATTTTATTGTCTTATAAAGGAGGTCTCTTCAAAACGAAAATCGAGTCTAGGCGGAAAGTGTCGTCCCTGATTAGCGTGTGCGGACTGCACAGGCTAAGCTGGGACAACACTTGATGCAAATGCATTCAGTCCAGTTTTCCCAGAACGAGGCTCATTTGTGTCTCATGTATATTAACCCTTTCAGTGCTGGAACCGGATTTTGAAGGCCTTTGCAAACAGTTTGGATCCAGATGAGACGCCACAGAACGTGGCGTCTCANCTGGAATTCAATGAAACTTTATGGGAAGCTTCACTACCAAGAGGAGATGTGCATATTATCAGCCGGTTCTGGTCGGATGATTTTTCACAGAGTTATGGCCCTTTGAAATTTTCCATTGTACATATAGTGCAATTCTTGTCCGAGCTATTTCTCAGCAACTTATTACGGGAATTCAATGAAACTTTATGGGAAGCTTCACTACCAACAGGAGATGTGCATATTATCAGCCGGTTATGGTCGGATGATTTTTCACAGAGTTATGGCCCTTTCAAATTTTCCAAATGTAAATATAGTGCAATTCTTGTCCGAGCTATTTCTCAGCAACTTATTACGGGAATTCAATGAAACTTTATGGGAAGCTTCACTACCAACAGGAGATCTGCATATTATCAACCGGTTATAGTCAGATGATTTTTCACAGAGTTATGGCCCTTTGAAATTTTCTATAAACTGAACATATAGTGCAATTCTTGTCCGGGCTATTTCTCCCAACTACTGACTGGAATTCAATGAAGCTTTATGGGAAGCTTAACTACTTTGAGGAGATGCGCATGTTATTAGTGGGTTCTGGTTAGATGATTTATTTAGAAAGTTATGGCCCTTTGAAATGTTCAAGTTGCTAAACCATCCATCGTATTATTTTGTCCAAAGTTATGCCCCTCAAGACGTTTCCTTTTATCTGAATATATAGTGCAATATTGTGACAAAAAAAACCTTTGGGGAGCAGCACCCGTCTCCGACGGTTTCTTGTTTTTTTAGGACCTACTGAACAGATGTGTATTTGTGAACACCATGGTGTTCTTTACATGTTAAACACATATGTTTAAAACTTGATGTTCATTTCTGGATGTATTTGTTTCTTAGCCTTCCATGCTGTACTGCATGTTGTCTGACTTACATGTATTTTGTTTTGTCTGTTGACAGTGATACTTGCATGTATGCTACTTTTAATTCTTTTTATGACACAATTCAAGAAACTTTGTTTGTATGACTTGTCTTAAAAGAATTATTTTTTCTTGAAATGAAAGAAATTATGAAAAGGAAAAACTTTGCATTTTTAAAAAAAAGTTTTTTGAAGGTTCAACATTTGAAATTTGTGTGAAAGTAATTTATATTGTCTTTTAAAATGAGTAGTTAAATTTTTCAAAATCAAGTTTAGGTAATTGTTTCCCATTCATTGCTAGGGTAATATGTTTGTAGATATCATATCTTAAATATGTAATTTATTATGTTTGTATTATCGTTTGTGTACATGTAGGTTGTATGTTACATTTAATGATTTTATTTTCTAACCAGTTGTTAAGTCGGAATAGGGACTTTGCTTGTGGCAGTGCTAAAAATTGTGTGCATATATCTTCAACATTCCTTGTTATATGTTCCTTATATAGGCATGTTTGTGAGCTTTGTTTAAGGAAAAGTGGACTTCATGCATGTGCATTAAGCGTCATCCCAGATTAGCCATTGCAGTCTGCACAAGCTTATGAAGGACAACAGTTTCCGTTTTTATGGAATTTTATTGTCTAAAGGAGGTCTCTTCAAAACGAAAATCGAGTCTAGGCGGAAAGTGTCGTCCCTGATTAGCGTGTGTTGACCGTACAGGCTAAGCTGGGACAACACTTGATGCAAATGCATTCAGTCCAGTTTTCCCAGAACGAGGCTCATTTCTGTTTCATGTATATTAACCCTTTGCATGCTGGGAAATTTGTTGTCTGCTAAATTTCTAAAATTAGCATTTTCTTCGATTTTTTTTTAAAGAATACTATCAGAATAGCAAACAGTTTGGATCCTGATGAGACGCCACGTTCTGTGGCGTCTCATCTTGATCCAAACTGTTTGCAAAGGCCTTCAAAATCCGGTTCCAGCGCTCAAAGGGTTAACAGCTTTATCAGATCATTGTTAAACTGTTACAGATAATGCACTGAACATTCCTTTATGATACAAAAAGGCAAAAACCTGTTATTTGTTTAATCATTATTTAAATACCTTGTAAATGCTGATGCAGATAATTAATGCAGATGTTGCAGATGAGATGTTAATGCACCATATTTCTTATTGAAATTATACCTGAAATAAACAAGAAAATTGTTTAGAAATGAATCATTCAAACATGGTATGTTAAGACATTTTAATGTAGCAAATTTTTGTAGGAATGTTGTCAAGGGTTGGGGAGTGAAATTGTTTTTGTGCTAAACATTTTTATATCTGATACAATTTCAACCTCAACCCTTGTTATGTGTATGATATAATCTGTACATCATTATATTTTTTTAACTTTTCAACCGTGAAATAATGTAATTACAGTAAAATTATGTAGATTTAATTTCAGATTTTGAATAATAATGTTGTATTGTATACAGTTTTTGTTTCTATTGTTTGCATATTCTTTCATGCAATATTCTGAGTGATTGAAACGTTGTCTTCCTTTGTGTTTGGCATTAACAATTCTTATATATATAATTCATTTGCTTCATTGATTGTGCGTTATAATGCAAATATGAGATAATAAGTGATATTTTTAAAATAAAATGTATAATTTGCGATGCTTGCGCTTCAAACTGTGGTTAAATGGATATTATGATTGTAAAAAAATCAATAAAAATGAACCCTATACATGGTACATTTAAATGTTATTAGACCACTATTTCTTTGCACTTAGTCATTCAAATCCATGGTGCAAATCACTTGTTTAAACATACACTGTGCATTTAATGTTACAATTTCAATAATCAAACTATAATTTAGTGACAACAATGAAGGTATTGTGAGTTTTGAAATCAGCCATTATGATGTACAATGTTAACCCCCATTTAAACGGAGTCAAAACATTTTGATAGATAGCACATGCCAACATACAATTTTAGGAGCGTGCGCTTTACACGGTTAACATAGAAAAATATTGATTGGGTGCTTATTGATTTGTTGAATGCTTTTTATATTTGTTTATGTCCTTTTGGTATAGCTTAATAACAATGAATGGTGTTACTTAATGACAGGGCTGTAACTTAAAGAATTGCATGCCATAGATTTTATTGATATTGTAAATTTAAAATAATGTTCAGCTATCTGTTTTATTCGCATGTTTAAATTTGATTTGTTTACAATAGCAACGTTGCTTTGTTGGTATGATTGAACAGTATGTATATGTCAATACCTGTCCTTTAGAACTTTTTCCTGCTAAATGCTCAATTCTCTTCTACATTTCCTCATTTCTTCATTTTCATAATAACATTGTGTTTTCTTTTTATACGCCAAAAATTCGATTTATAAAGTACATGTTTTGACTTTTCATTTTGCTATTTCATGACATACAAATGTTCCTCAAAGACCATTGTGAAGATTCAATTAATTCAAAATGCCTTGCAAAGAATTGTTTAAATTTACAGAGAATGTTCACATTGGTAGGGTGTTAACAAATTAGGAACCATTTTTCAATGATCTTAATTTTCTTTAACTCTTTCAGTGCTGGAACAGAATTTTAAAGGCCTTTGCAAACAGTTTGGATCCAGATGAGACGCCACAGAACGTGGCGTCTCATCAGGATCCAAACTGTTTGCTATTCTGATAGTATTATTTGAAAAAAAATCAAAGAAAATGCTAATTTTAGAAATTCAGCAGACGACATTTTAGCAGACGACAAATTTCCCAGCATGCAAAGGGTTAAGCCTTGACATTTCAATGCTAGCCTATAATACATAATATTTGATTTTTATGCCCCTGACAATGATCATATGAAGATGGCTTGTTGGGTGCAACAACCAGGTCACTTGCTTCAAGGCCAAGGTCACAGTGGATACTGAGTTTTTGCATATTCATTTTATGTTTTTAAGTGAAGGTACATGTTTGTGTCCAACCAGTAACTTTGTTATGCTTTTTGGGATTACAAAATAAATTGGCACAAACGATCATCATACAAAGACGACATGTTGTGTGCAACAACCACGTTGCTCTCTTCAAGGTCACAGTGGACACCTGAAATTAATGCTTATTCTGTATATGTCCAGTTGAAACCTACTTAACTAAACAGGAACCTTCCTAAACCATAATCTTCTTTACACCAGACTCTTTGTCCGGTTCCTTTTTTTTCCACTATATAAACATACATACCAGAATCACTCAATTCTGGATACCGGTCAAACTTCTTATTGAAAGTGGGTCATCTAAAGCGTAATTAAACCTCTCTTAACCAAAACCACAATCTCTAAACCATTCACGACTTTGTTTATTACACATCAGACCAAGTGTCAAAAATTTGTGGATAAAAGACATGTGAAATTTATGAAAGTTCTTGAAAATTTTACAAATTGTAAAAATCGCAAATCAGTTAAAAGACACTGTTTAAGCTTGTGATGTATACCAATCAATAGAAGTGCTCATACTTATCATATTTACTGATTACACATAAACCATACACTACTTTTTTTTTTATATAAAACTGTATTGAATCATAATTTGGCAAGTCATGTTTAATTATGTATTATTTATTTTAATTTCTAATTTAGGGCCTTATTTAAAGAGATTTGGAAACTTTTTTTGTTTAAATTTTAAACTCACCAATTTTATAAGTTAGCTTTTTAAAAATCCGAAACGCCTTCTAAGCAAAGGTATGTGAAATAAAACTGATCAAGGAATCACTTGTTTGCCATGATTTTTTTCATATTGGTAATGTAATGATATATCTTTTGTATTGACAGATGAAATACCATGATTTAATTGTTCGTAATAGAAATTAAATGGTTGATTATTATTAAACAATAAAATATGTTGAATTTGTTTGTTTTTTCACAGTAGACTATTTAGTAAACCTTCAAGTTATCAATAGTAACTCCTTTAAATTGTAATCCACTCTAAACCATAATTTTCAAATGGTCCCAGAAGCATTTGGTTTACAGGTGTATCATTGTATAAAGAGAAAGTACATTCTTTTGTCCGGCCCATCACTCTATTTTGCATGATGTGACTAGGCAAAAAGTTGGCTCGAATGATATTCATATCAAGTTAGCGTGTCCGGGGCAAGGGCCATGATGCTAACTGAAAGGTGAAGGTCACAGTGCATTCTTTAAATTATGGCATATTCCTTTTATGTATACAGTAAAAGTACATTTGTGTATGGCCCATAATTTTTTTTGTGCATGATTGGATATCAAAACGGCGTAAAACATCATAGTACCGGTATCTGGAGAATGTATTCATTGAAACAACCATGTTGGTTGCTTCAAGGTTAAGGTCACAGGATTTTTTTTCATCATTAAAAGATGACATGTTCTATGTGTATGCTTCAACTATGGTGCTTGCTTAATGTCACATGTGTAACAGGTTTTTTGTGTAAAATACTCTTGAAGGATTGGTACATCCATGCTTTATTAACTGTTCTTATTATATCATATAAATAATATGTTCTTATTATATCATATAAATAATATGTGGCACACAACGAAGTGTTCCGATTCACAAAGATTTGTGCGTGAATTTAACAAGATATAAAATGCTTTTTTTGTGTGTGACATAATATATTCTATTTTAATTTCCCGCAATGATTTCTATTCATATGACAAATGAACACCAAATTGGTACATGAACCACAACAATATCTATTCATATGATACACAAACACTTAATTGGTACATGAACATGTGTTGAATATATTTTACCACAAAAAATAAAAAAGATCATTTTGCATCTTGTTGAATCTATGTTACCAGAGCACATCTAGCGTTGAAATTTTGGCTATTGCTATAAGGAACACTGATAGTTTATTTGTTAACTTTATTATGCCCCCCTTCGAAGAAGAGGGGGTATATTGTTTTGCACATGTCGGTAGGTCGGTCTGTCTGTCCGTCCATCAGATGGTTTCCGGATGATAACTCAAGAACGCTTAGGAGTAGGATCATGAAACTTCATAGGTACATTGATCATGACTGGCAAATGACCCCTATTGATTTTCAGGTCACTAGATCAAAGGTCAAGGTCACAGTGACTCAAAATAGTAAAATAATTTCCGGATGATTACTCAAGAACACTTACGCCTAAGATCATGAAATGACCCCTATTGATGTTCAGGTCACTAGGTCAAAGGTCAAGGTCACGGTGACTCGATAACTCAAGAAAGCTTATGCCTAGGATCATCAAACTTCATAGGTACATTGATCATGACTGGCAGGTGACCCCTATTATTCCTCAGGTCACTAGGTCAAAGGTCAAGGTCACAGTGACTCGAAACAGTAAAATGGTTTCCTGATGATAACTCAAGAATACTGAGGCCTATGATCATGAAACTTCAAATGTACATTGATCATGACTAGCAGATGACCCCTATTGATTTTCAAGTCACTAGGTCAAAGGTCAAGTTCACAGTGACAAAAAACGTACTCACACAATGGCTGCCACTACAACTGACAGCCCATATGGGGGGGGGGGGCATGCATGTTTTTCAAACAGCCCTTGTTGTACAAAATAATCGTTGATTTTGAGCTTTAAGATAAATTAAAAGATGAATGAAAGATCAAATATTTTTACACACAGGTATAATATGCATTCAAAAATTATATTAAGTTGGCACCCTCAACTTTTTTTTTGGAACCCCCAGATTTTGGAATTTAAAGTTTCTTGGGTTTGTAAAAATCCTCAGAAAATTACTGTCATGTGAACACTTCAATACTCATTTCTGTGTCCAGTGAAATACAGCTGGGGCACCCGTGTCATTTGGGCTCATTTCTACTTACTTTCAGTATTGCACTATGGTATAGGTCATAATTATTATAATGTGTTAAGGCTTATTATACTAGTAAATTGAATCATATTATTTCTGCATCTCTCTCAGTTTTGTATGGTATGGTATAATTTATAAAAGCAGAGCTAAATTCACCCTCCACCTCAGATGGTTTGGTATTCTTTATTATAAGTGTTGTGTTTGATTTGTTCAAGATTCATTCACTAAACAGCATCCACTAACAGGGGCATCGGAAGTAAATTGACATTGGGGCAGCGGAGGGGGTGGGTATGGGAGGGTGGGCATCCCTCTCCCGTTGGTGGGGGTCCGGGATTTTTCAAATTTTAGCATCAAATGGCGCATTCTGGTGCGTTTTCATGCCTGATACCTGACTTTATACACGTCTATTGCAGGCATATTCTGAATGACGATATTTGATGTATTTTTATACATGTATGTACAGTAACAATATAACCATATCGCATGAAACATACAACTATAATATCACAGGAAATTTGAAATTCGTTGGTTGGCTTCGAGTAGACATATTGAAATGATACAAAAAAATCATGGTAAAAAAACATTAAATAAGTTTTTAAGAATTATCAATTTACTTTGAGTTATTACAATTAATTCAGGTATCTTGAGGTATCTTTAATTTTGTGATAATTAAGGACTATTGGATATCGGCACATTTGTTTTTATGTCATACTTTCCTTTATATTAATAAAAAGAAGCAAAGGCTTGGATCATACCGACAATTAAGTATTCCCAGGTTTAATTACTCAAGAATAAAGGGATTATCGTTATAAAAGAGACCGATCAATTAACAACATAATTGACACGTACATTACCGTGGGCGGGTGATGACAATCAACAATACACGTGTCATAACCGCGAAAGCATGATTAACTTGCTTCGAGGTAAAGATGTTTTTAAATATACGGGTATTGAAATGAAAAAAGTCTTTATTTTTGCCGAAAATATTGGGGCGGCGGCCGCCCCAGCTCCGACCCCCCTGACTTAATGACTTGCATTATACCATATGAAAATGTATTGTATCAACAGGTAGAAGTAAAAGGTACATTATTGAATATGAGCCTCTTTCGGTGAAAAGGGGGTTTAATGCATGTGCCAAGTGATATCCCAGATTAGCCTGTGGACGACACTTTCCGCTTTTATTGTATTTTTATTTAAAATGATGTCTCTTCTTGAGGAAGAATCCAGATTAGGCGGAAAGTGTCGTCCCTTATTAGCCTGTGCAGACTGCACAGGCTAATCTGGGACGACACTTAACGCACATGCATTAAACCCCCTTTTCACAGAGTGAGGCTCATATATGTCAGTCGTATGTTACTGATTGGATTGTACAGATTATCAATGTCAATTTAAGTGCAATGTCTTTTCTTTTTTAAAACAACATCTCTCATATTGTTGTACATGTATATGTTTTGTGCAGTAATGTTTTTACTTATATAAGGGGATGATTTTTGATTGCCACATTGAAAAGTACTGTAAATGCTTTGTTCTTAAAACATATGACATACTTTTGTCGTGAACTTGAATTGTTTATATATTTAACCCTTTGAGTGCTGGAACCGGATTTTGAAGGCCTTTGCAAACAGTTTGGATCCAGATGAGACGCCACAGAACGTGGCGTCTCATCAGGATCCAAACTGTTTGCTATTCTGATAGTATTTTTTGAAAAAAAAATCGAAGAAAATGCTAATTTTAGAAATTTAGCAGACAACATTTTAGCAGACGACAAATTTCCCAGCATGCAAAGGGTTAAATCACAATACTTTTGGATTGATTGTATGATTGTTTCTGAATGTATGTACATGCATATACTTAGTGCACATGTTATACTCATTGTACTGACATATACTTAGTGCACATGTTATACTCATTGTACTGACACATTTCCAAGAAATAGACAATAAATGAATTACAAAAGCAATTCATGTAGCTTTGTAAATTGTGCCACATTTTTTTGCAAAATGCAAAAAAAAAACAAATAAAAAAACAAGAGTGCCATCATGGCCCTTAAGCGCTCACCAGAGTTTATGGACACCAATTTTTGAAGACTTGACCTGATAGAAGGCACAAATTTAGTAAAAGAATCAATAAGATAGGCCAAAATACGCAAGATATTTGTCCATAAGGCACTGGTGCCCTCACATTCATTTTTTGTCTTAAAAATTAAACTCCACTTATGTCCTAAACAAGCTATTTATGGCCAAATTTGACTTTTGAACTCTAAGTGTGACTGACCTTTGAGTTAATGAGACAGGTGATAAACCCAACACTCAGTCTCCACACAGAAGTCATTTGTCTTTAAATTGAATGATGAATGAAAAATTTACAGCCTGGACAAGCTGTTTTACAACCAAATTTGACCTTTGAGGTAGAGACAGGTTTTACACACAAAATGCAGTGTCCTCATGGTTGTCATTAACGGTAGGTTATCTTAAAGTAGCACGATGAAAAGTCCAAAAAAGGTGTTTAAAGGCAATATTTAATCTTTGAAGTGTGACCTTGACCTTTGAGGTAGGGAGACGGGTGAAACATGTGACACATCGTCTTATGATGAATTGCATTTTTAAGTTATTTTAATATCCAAAATATGGCCAAGTTTGTCTGAATATTCAAGCCATTTTATGGCCAACATTTACTTTTGACCTCTATGTGTGATCTTAAGCTTTGAGGTAGGGAGACTGTTATTAAACACCCATCATCTTATAATGGTTTACGTTTGTGTCAAGTTATGTCAAAATCCCTCAATATATGGCAAAGTTATGGCGGCGACATGAATGTTCAAGCTGTTATATGGCCAAATTTTACCTTTAACCTCTTAAAAGTGGTTGACTAAGTTTCATGAAGATTGATTCATAAATGTGATAGAAGATATAATATAAAGAGTGGTAGCAAGATTTTTTTACTAAGATTTGACCTGGTGACCAGGTTTTTAGACCCAGAATTAAACTCTCTCAAATGTTGTCAAAATAAACATTCTGACTAAGTTTCATAAGGATTGAGTCATAAAGGTGGCAACTAAGTTATTACAAGGTTTGTGTCGCGTTTCTGAGAAAACTGGGCGTAATGCATGTGTGTAAAGTGTCGTCCCAGATTAGCCTGTGCACAGGCTAATCTTGGACGACACTTTACGCACATGCATTATGCCCTGTTTTCTCATTACGCGACTCGTTTTTATACCCCCATTACCATTGGTAATGGGGGCTATATAGGAGTCACTTTGTCAGTCTTTCGGTCGGTTTGTCTGTCGGTGTGTCTGTCTGTCCCGAAAAATCATCCGATCTTAACAAAACTTGGTCAGAAGTTGTATCTAGATGATGTCTAGGCCAAGTTTGAATATGGGTCATGCCAAGTCAAAAATAAGGTCACGGGGTCACTTAGTGTGTTTTAAACCGAAAGTTTGCCCGGACCATTACTATGTCATTTAACGTTAGATTTTAAAATGACTTGGTACATTTGTTCACCATCATTTGACAATGTGTCGCGTGAAAGAAGTACGTCGATATCTCCAAGGTCACAGTTTTAGTTCAAAGGTCAATTGCTTGTCCGGGCCATAACTATGTCGTTCATATTGAGATTTTAAAATAATTTGGCACATTTGTTCACCATCATTGGACGGTGTGTCACGCGAATGAATTAGGTCGATATCTCTAAGGTCAAGGTCAAACTTTGAGTTCAAAGGTTAAAGTTCAAAGGTCAAATGCTTGTCTGGGCCATAACTATGTCGTTCATTGTGAGATTTTAAAATCATTTGGCACATTTGTTCGCCATCATTGGACGGTGTGTCACCCAAAAGAATTATGTCGATATCTCCAAGGTCAAGGTCACACTTTGAGTTCAAAGGTCAAAAATAGCCATAAATGAGCTTGTCCGGGCCATTACTATGTCGTTCATTGTGAGATTTTTAGATCATTGGGCTCATTTGTTCACCATCATGGGACAGTGTGTCTCGCGAAAGAATTACATCGATATCTCCAAGGTCAAGGTCACACTTTCAGTTAAAAGGTCAAAAATGGCCACGAATGAGCTTGTCCGGGCCATAACTATGTCATTCATTGTTAGATTTTAAAATAATTTGGCACATTTGTTCACCATCATTGGACAGTGTGTTGCGCGAATGAATTAGGTCGATATCTCTAAGGTCAAGGTCACACTTTGAGTTCAAAGGTAAAAAATGGCCATAAATGAGCTTGTCTGGGCCATAACTATGTCGTTCATTATTAGATTTTAAAATTACTTATAACATTTGTTCACAATCATTGGACGGTGTGTCATGCGAAAGAATTACGTCGATATCTCTAAGGTCAAGGTCACACTTTGAGTTCAAAGGTCAAAAATGGCCATCAATGAGCATGTCCCGGCCATAACTATGTCATTCATTGAGAGATTTTAAAATTACTCTGTACATTAGTTTTGTTAACAGTCATTGGATGGCATGTCATGCGAAAGAAATTCAAGAGTTCAAAGGTCAAAATGGCCATAAATGATAATGGCAAAATAATTCTAAAAAATTGCCATAAATAAGCTTCTCTTGTTTGTGAGAAAGCATGCAAATATTCTGTGTCAATGCAGCATGTGGGGGTAAATGTCACATCTGTGACAAAGCTCTAGTTCTCTAAGACTTGAAGTGATGACCTAGTTTTTGGACAAACCTGACCCAGATTCTGCCTAGATAATGTCCAGATAAACATTCTGACCAAGTTTGGTAAAAATTGTATGAAAAATGTGACATCTAGAATGGAAACCAGCTCAAAGTTGAAAAAGCACACCACACACCGGACACTGCATAAGGAACAAACAACTAGCAATTCCATAAATCAATGAGTGTTACAAACATGGGATCTACATAAGTACAACAATTCTGTATTGTCTGACTGCCTACATGTTCTTACAACGGAATTGGTTTATCGCAAAAGTAATTGAAATGTGTTCCTGATTGAAAACATGATCTTTGTTGAGCTGAACCAAAACTGTATGGATGTTGTCAAGACATAAGAATTTCTGGCTGATAACTTCCTCGGAGTGTGGGCAAAAAACAATTCCAGCAAAAACAATAATGACGAAGTGGAAGAAACTAAAGGTAATTTCCAAAAATTGACTTGACTACTGTGAATCAATGACTCCTTATTGACTTATTTTGTTAAACCTAGGGTCAAGACCATACTTAGTATGCATATGAAATACAATGGATTTTGATATGCATACACTTTACCGCATGTCAGCTATCAGATCTGATATTGTCATTGCATCTAATAATCTTAAGAATAATGCAAACACAGTCATATACAATATCACAAAGTATTTATTTGAACAACATATAACAAAACCTAACAATAAAAATATCTTAAATATTACAATATATGTATTAAACAGGAAGTAAAATTATATGATCATACCGAGAATATTTCCTGACATCTTATTACAGTAATTATAATACCCATCCATTATTAGTGTCAAATACACACGGAATGAAATCTTGTACTGTAATCTTTTTTCTCCCTTCAATAAAGTAGATGCCTGTTCACAAAATGTCCAGCCCCTTGACAAAAATGTTTGACACGCATGGTGAATGTGAGTGGAAAGTTATTGTTAATTCCCATATTTGACCTGCAGGAAAATAGGGTTTAAGAATTTGAGCTGCGCCTTGGGAAAACAGGGCATTATGCATGTGCGAAAGTCCGCACAGGCTAAAATGGGACGACACTTTCCACTTTTATGAAATTTGTTGTGAAAAGGAAGTATTTTCATAGTGAAAATCCAGTTAAGATTGAAAGTGTCGTCCCTAATTAGTCTGTGCGTGACTTTGACCCTATTGCCCAAACAAGCATTCCCAAGCTAGGATTTCAATGTAAATTGCATTCACACAAAATTTCTGTGCAACATCTCCATCCAAACTCAAGTTAAGGAGCGAAAACAGTTTGTTTTATTTGTAGAAACAGCGACATTAACCTTGACCCTATTTGCCCTAATACAATCACAAGATAATTGCAAGCTTACTATGTACAAAGTTTCATCAAGATAATCGACTTTGGACTTCTAGATTTGGCCTTGATTTTTTAGATAGGGGGTACGATAACACTTGACATGCTATCTCCTCATAATAATCATTTGTCGTAAATTATTAAAAGAAATTATAATGATCGACAAGGTTACAGTCTGGACATGCTGTTTTTATGGACAAATTTAACCTTTGACATCTTAGTGTCACCTTGACCTTTTGGGATAGGGGGCAGGTGTTACACAAAACACATCATGTTATGATGGCTGAAATTTGCGCCAAATTCTTAAAAGAAAACACATCAATATATTGCAAAGTTATAGCTGAGATAGGAATTTCTGCAAGCTGTTTTATGGCAAATGTTTCAACTTTCACCATTGAGTTAGGGAGATGTCTTTCAAAGATGTGTGCATTTGTGAAAAGTTACTTAAAAATCCATCACTACCTGGCAAAGTTAAGGCTGAGACAGGAATTTTCACACTGACAGGTAAACAGATGGACATAGTGGCTGCTATCTGCTTCCTTCTTTGAAGGGGGCATACACAAAATAATCACTAAATTTCACCACTTTCACAACACGGACAATAAGATTGATGTTTGTACAAAATAACTAAAATTATAATCTCTAACAAAGGCTTGAGATTCAACTAAGCAGGCTAAATGCATATTCTGGTAATCATTCTTGGCAAAAGGTAGATGAACCAGTAATTAAGGGAAAACAGGGGAAGTTTTAAATTAAAGGATGCTGCTTCTCCTTTCTGCTGTAAAGTATCTGTAAAAAGTATTCAATGAAAAAAATGGGATAGAACATGCTCAACACTCATCTGCATTCAAATCATGAAAACGAATTGATTCTTTGAAAATGGCACCAATCTTGACTGGCTTGAATATTCTTCTTTTTAGTAGTACCCTATAAATTTTGTTTTAGTAAATCTTACACTCTGATCAACATGCCTTCATTCTGATAGCATATGGAAGCAGGACTCATGCTGTCTAAGCTAACAGCAAACATGATTCTGAATGTATAACTGCATATTCACCCCTTGTGTGTATCAGGGCAAACGTGCCACATTACATGTTCTAACAAAGAAAAGTTATTTGTGGCTTAGGTAAATTTGAAGCTAGTGTGTATCTTAGTTTTGATGACATTTTTCTTTCTTTACCTTTAGTTTAATAAAAACATTATCAGTACTAGTGTAACTAGAATTGTGCTGTTCATTTAGCAAACATTCCTTGTAACTTTTTCTTATCTTCTTCATCTTTAGTTTTTTGTAATGTCTTGATGTCTTGCAGTAGTTTCTTGACTGTTTTTGTGAGAGAAGGGTCAAGTTCCATAACTCTTTCAAAGTCAGATTTTGCTTCTTCAGGATTCCATGCTCCCATGTGGGCTTTTGCCCTTCTAAACAACGCCTTTACGTTATCTGAAATACATTTGTATACATGTACATGATAACCAATTCTTCATGAATACCTAAACAAAAAATATTGCAAAGGAGTACCAATGGTTCTAGCCCTTTGAGCGCTGGAACCGGATTTTGAAGGCCTTTGCAAACAGTTTGGATTCAGATGAGACACCACAGAACGTGGCGTCTCATCAGGATCCAAACTGTTTGCTATTCTGATAGTATTCTTTGAAAAAATTAAAAGAAAATGCTAATTTTAGAAATTTAGCAGACAACATTTTAGCAGACGACAAATTTCCCAGCATGCAAAGGGTTAAGTGTAATTGCAAGCTCAGTGTGCATGTAATCTACCTACACACTTAATTTTAGCACACACATCTGTTGTTAGCAACAGTGACCTTGACCTGCATAGCCCCAAATATGATCTCAAGTTAGGTTTCCATGCAAGCTTGTTATATCCAAAGATTTTGTTTCGTCAAGAGTTGTCAATGCAAACTTAACTTATTAAATATTAACCACCAATTTTTTACCACATGCTGGCCGCAATGCAATAACCAGGATATTCAATTTCCGTGAAAACCTGGTTATACATAGTGTCCATTGTAAGTGACCTAAAGAGAAGTCTGATGCTTTTCTTCAGACCTACCTGGTTGCCTTTTCAACACTGTAGAGGTGTGCTCGATGACAGGGTAATACTCCCCAATCTGCAGCTTACATTCAGAGAAGTTGGACAGGAACACCATCTTCCTGTCCTCTAAGACATGCCACTCAGGGTCACCAGGTTTCTCCCTGGCGGAAAAAGAACGATGGGGTGAAAAATGTGAAAATGTGCATGGCCTCTCCTCTCTTGGTTGAAGGCACTCTTTATCACAATAAATATGATGAAGATTTGATTAACATCGTAGGACTTTATAAGTGGATACAAATACAACCTACTTAGCTCTGAAAGGCTGTTATCTTTCCAGAAGGAAACTTAACACTTAATACCAGAAAATGCAAAGTGGGTAAAAAGTTGTAAAGCGGCAAATTTTCAAATGCTCTTTAGGATACAACCACTTACTTCATTTCAAGTTGTTCCATAATGCCGACAGCCTCAGAATACTTGTCAACCGCCTCATGGTACTTCTTGTCCTTGACCAGGACTCTCCCATCGGCCTGTAGGGTGTCCAACCTCTTGAATTTCTCGTCATCATTTAAAGTCCAAACCTCCTTCTCAAATGAATCTGGCTTGTGGACCGATAGAACCTCTAGAAAGATGTCAAAGTACTAATATGAGTCTCGCTCTGGGAATACAGGGTTTAATGCATGTGCGTAAAGTGTCATCCCAGATAAGGCTGTGCAGTCCTCACGGCTAATCAGGGACGACACTTTCCGCTTTTATGGAATTTTTCCTTTAAAGGAAGTCTCTTCTAAATAAAAATCTGGTCTAGGCGGAAAGTGTCATCCCTGATTAGCCTGAGCGCCTGAGTAGACTGCAGAGGCTAATCTGGGATGACACTATGCATATGCATTAAGCCCCCTTTTCCAAGATATATGCTCAAATACATTCCATAGTAATAATATGTACAAATAACATGTTTCTAACAAATAAATCTGTTAATACAGTTCCAACACTGTAACTTCTGTAAGTGATTGAACATGGTACATAAAACATGCCTAGAGTATTGAATGCATGTGTCCTTAGAAAATTCATTTAAAAACAAATCACCTTAACCCTTTGAGCGCTGGAACCGGATTTTGAAGGCCTTTGCAAACAGTTTGGATCCAGATGAGACGCCACAGAATGTGGCGTCTCATCAGGATCCAAACTGTTTGCTATTCTGATAGTATTTTTTGAAAAAAAAATCAAAGAAAATGCTTATTTTAGAAATTTAGCAGACAACATTTTAGTAGACGACAAATTTCCCAGCATGCAAAGGGTTAACATACATGAATTAAGCCAATTTTAAAGCCCTGGTAAACATGAATCCTGAAATGTTGATGAATGATTTTAGGAGCTCTTTCTCCCAAATCAACATTAAAAAATACTTCATAATTTGCTTTTCAATGATTTCATAGCTAGCTCCTTTTATATTGCTTAATTTCTTACTTGGAGATCGACACAATTAAATTCCTGATTGATAATGCATGAGAAAAAGCTTGCTAGCAAAATTCACCATGATCAATAAGGAAGCACAGCATATTTGAGTGAATGTAGTCTCTGAAATGAAGAACACTACTACCAGATTAACAATACAACCAACCAGTTAGCACTCAATCACCAGTCCAAAAGACAAATAAACTCATTCAGATATACCCCTACCCATAGTGAACGTGAGTGGCTGAGGATTCTTCACGAGCTCATCCAGATCAGCATATCCAAGACCGTGTTCAGACATGGCCATCATGCCACAGCAATGGTGATTCTCAGCATGTTTCTTTGGGTTTTTGCTGAATATGTTTCTAAGCTGTTTGGACACCAGGGCATACTGATCCACATGCTGAATAAAATTATTAAAAGCATTCATAGGTCAACATTAAATCCATATTTTTTTGTATATCTACTTGTTTTTTATCTGTAAAACTATATTATGTCATCCATCAGTATTGTATAAAAATATTAAAAAGTATGTCCTTAAGAAGCATTTTTATCAATAGACAAGAAATAAGTACACACAAAAGTTCTGACCATTTTTAAAACATTGCTTGACTACATTTTTATTTTTACATTTATTAGTTTTTACAATGAAATATAAATATTTTATTTTATGCTTTAACATTTTACGTGCTCACATGTATAATTTATGAAACCATAAGTTATATAGTCAATCAGAAGAGATAAATAAATATATATTTACATGATATACTAACTTTTTGATCTACAATAAATTCTGCTATTTCCTTTACTCTCATTGTTTTTATAAGCTCCTCCCATACTTCAAGCTTAAATTTTTTGCCTAATATTATCTCCATAGGCTTATCATAGTGACGACTGTTGTCTATTACTGTTTTCTCTTCATCACATTTGGTTGTCTTGTAGTGAAAAAAAATCTGAAAAAAGTTAATTCCATTTCAAAACATATAAATATATATATATATATATAATATCTATATTTACTGTGTATGCAACCTATCCAAAATATATATTTTTTACAGGACAATATTTTTTACAGGACAAGAGGTACTGTAACTGTTAAATTTTACAGGACCTGAGTCCTCAACAGATAAATATGACCTTTTTTAAATAGAATTCCCAATATTTTTTTTTAAAGAAGTGTCTAATGATTATTGTATCTTGATTTTTATTTCAATTACAACGAACAAAGTATATAATAATGATCTATATGATTTTTTTTTCATTTGAAAGGGTTATATCAAATTATTTTTTCACAAATCACTGGACTTTTTGGGAAAAAATTTGCTAATGAAGTTATTTTCCCAATTTCTTGGAAATGCCCATAAAATTCCCAATTCCAAAGCCTTGGGCTATCTTCCCAAAAAGTGGGGAAAAAAACGGGTCAAGGAAAGGAAAAGGCAAAGGTTGCATGGTTACACTCTATTGATGGATGTTTGTTAAAAGGCTAGAAACCAGTTCAGTGCATGCCATCATATCAACAAATACAAACCCCTTGTTTGATTTTATTTCACAAGTGAATAGCAAATGTGTTTGACTGGTAGTTTATAACTCATTCCATTTAATAATTGTAATTTGCCATATCATTACAAAGTAAATGAAACCACTCAATATTTGGGACAGATACGCAGTTTTGTTGTTATTTCAAACCAAACTAAATAATTATATACACCAATTGTTTTACTGGACACATGTAACGTGACTTTCGGAAATTATTATTGGATATGTTCGCGGTCTGATGTCTTTCGCATGGGTTGTTGAAATGTCCATTTAACTGAGTCAGTGAGTGCATTAAATGAATGACACACCAATAATTTGGAGAATTCTGCCCAGATCAGGTAGTGCTTACAATAAAAGGGTGCATTTAAGAATTTATTATTTTTCGTCCTTCGAAAACAACAGATAGATGATGAGTTACATCATCCGAAAAGAAATCATCCGAAAAACATACTAATATTAAAGGTAAGATAATTACCATGTGTGATGGCAAGGTTACAGCTGTCATATAAAACAACCAACCTTAGTGTCATCTTTATAATTAGGGGATGATCCTTCTCCGGCATAAAGAATTTTCTTGAGGATACCTTTCTGTTGAAGTTGTGCAAATATTTCAGCCATATTGTTGTTGTTGTCGCTTGTTGTTGTAACTGTCAACTTGATTTTGGGGCTTTTGTCGACAACATATAGCGATATCCAGTGAGCTTCGTGCGTCCTGTACTTCATCATAAAAACCCACAGTATATACTCCGTTGTCACTACATGTTAAAGTATGCCTGACTCTGTACAGTATAAACAACCACGTCCGTATAAGTATTTAAGTTTATACGTTATGTTGGAAAAAAATAAACGCAATGATAAGTATAGGACAGACATGCACCAGGGACCTATACAAACAGGTCCCTGTATGCACGTACATCAATGTTTGATCATACTAATAAAACAGTTGTGACTGCATGCTCGTGCAATTATTTTTAACAAAGTCCTGAAGCTAAAAAGTAAAACCAGTTACTTATACTGTATTCTGTTGTTGAATTTTGCTTATTATTTATCAACAAATAATTTTCTTATTACTAGTTTAGGCAAATAAATGTGTTTGTTATTATATATAAGACATGTTCTGTTTGCAAATACGAGTGGAATATAACTGGTATGCTATTTAAAATAGCAAGTTATATGACATCGACATTATATTCCGAATACTTGAAGTCAATTATACTTTATAAATTTAACTAAATTCAACCTAAACCATTTATTAAAATGCAGGGGCACCATTTGAAAGAACATTGTGCTCAAAACTTTAAATACGTCTTTTCAATTATTCTTATATTGTGATATAACAGACAATGATTTAATCAATGTGTGCTTAAATGTGAATATCTGTAAGCATTTACAATAGTTCGAGTATATACTGAAAAAAATGTTGAAAATTCGTAAACGTATGTCATCGTGTGCGCAAAGAAGTATCATATAAGAGCATATAAAAGAAAAGAGTATGCACAAAAGGTAAAAAGGTCACTGAAACTAGAGGGTCACCAAAACAGGTACTCAGAATAGCCAATGTTAACGTTCTACTGTGAACTGAAAATAAAATGTGTCCAATCTCATCAATTTTAAGAAAATATTAAATATCATCTGGTCATAATGCTTTAATCTTGCATTTGTTTAATCTTGGTTCATTTTCTTTTCGACACCTTGTGTTCGCCTTTTTACATAAGTATATTCCAAGCGTTATATTTTTTGAACCCGTACAGTCGGATATAATATTTGCGTCAGAAAATAAAGAAGTTGTCCTAAATGCAATAATTTAGTCAAGTATGTCAACTTTTAAGTATATAAATATATTTATAAACAAAATTTGTTCAACAAAGGACATTTCATCAGACATCCTTTGCTCTAAGATCATGTTCTATCAAGTTTGACCTTTGGGTCACGTGACATAAGGAATACGCCGTCTGGTCTTAAAATAGAAACGGGAATTGTGTTTAAGCACAACACACGTGGTTGAAACTGCTGAATGTCATGGCAGGAATTCCTGGTCTAGATCCTGAAGGAGACGCTTCGTCTAGTGCACAAAATACCGGTCGCAAAGAAAAAACTACCACGGATAACGGTTAGTATTTTTCTCGTGGTGTTTCAATCACTTTATAAGATGTTTTATCACATTAACGCTGAAGGTCATACATTTTCAAGTCAGCTGTGCAAATGGACGCACATGTCAACAACAATTGTGTTTCATAATAATTTTATTTAAACCAGCCAATAACGGCTGTCGTCTTAGATTTTTGTGCTGGAATCAATTGAATTGTTTCTTTACTTAAACAAACTCATATCTAAAAGCAGTTCTTGCGTTAAAACTAAAATAATTGACAAGGTCAAATACAAATTTGCAATCTTTGAGGTGTTATGAAACGTTGTTTCTTACGCAATCATCGTCTGCAAGGATATTGTTTTTACTTTTGATGTGCATATTAGCAACAGCAACTTTTATCTAATTGTGGATATAAGAACTGTTACTCCTATAAATATGAGGTCGATATACATCGACCTCATATCGTTTAACGTCATTTTGCAATAGCATCGTTCCGACATGAAGTCATGTCGGAAGCTTTAACGGCTGCAAATTCATATAACACCGCAGAATAATCGTGCAATCACTTTTTGAACATAAAATATAAACATTATTTTACTAGTTGCATAAGAAGAATGTTAATTAAAACTTACAAGTAATGCTATTCCAGGTCTGAAAACACTACTACTGTTCCAATTCCATTTGTTGCCATATAGCACAGTGTAAATTGAAAGTTGCATAGTGTTACGTCATTGGTCGGTTATAAATACGATGTTTCTCTATACATAGGATTGGATTTAGACGAAACTAATAATTTGTTATTTTACGTGGAATGTCATATTAATTTTCCATTAAAACTTTGATCTTGCCGTGTGTGTTTATTAGCTTTATTAATTATGTTATGCTCATTTTTGTATTTTATCAGGAATTATAATGTATAGCCCTTTTTGTTAACTGATTTTATCAAAAGATTAGCGCTATTTTAAACAAAAGTATAACAAAACATGAAACGCTAACATATTTTATTATATAAGGGAAATTCTCGTATCGGGGAGTATTTTGCAATATCTAATTCCAGTGGTTTTAAAACGCACCAACATAACAGAAACATATGGCAGAAATGTAGCCACCTTAAGTGATACAATACAATTACGACAAAAAATAGGCTACGTCCTTTGAAAATCTTGCGGAACAAGTACATTTTATGGAACACGCACTACAGCACTTGCAAGCCATGCATTCACTTGGAGGTTGTTCACATCCTTCGCAACATGATAGTTGAGCGTTTTGATTTTCTCCTGTAATTTCGAAAGTTTGAAGCACCTGACGTCTGAAACACAAATTTTCGGGGGTTTTCACCATACCGGCAATTGCCTTTTCCGTTGTCTTCAATGAGGCGCTTAAATTATCAACTAATATTAGACTCAATCCTTTTTGCCAATCTCTCGCACAACGTCCCGCCTCTTGCCAATATGAGATCACATACTTTGGACAGCCCACGTGGGTGACAACATCAATATCAGGGATATCTATCCCCATGCCTAAGGCTACTGTCGCAAACAAACCTCGAATTGTGCTATTTTGCGATGAAAATTCTCGAAGAATTCTTGCCTTGGAACTGTCATGAGTGCACTTATGAAATATCTCCACCAACAGATTTTCAGGCGAAACCACACGACCTGCATAGGCTTAATCCCCTAGACACTCTTTACAGTGACAAAAATCTCTGACACTGTATCAATCGACCTACAATACACTAAAAATCTTTTTAGATAATTTGCCATTTTCCTTCAGATGTTCTATCAGCCATTTTAACTCCTGCTCGTACTCCTTACTTTCCTTTTCCTACAATAAATGAAAATATTTTCTCATTTTTGATGATTTCGATATTATGTCTGTGGTCTTGGAGTCTAATTGTAAGACTTCGCAGCTGGCACAGTGGCTGATATTCGGGTCTGAATTCCTCACCCCACTCCGAAATAGTATGTGCCTCGTCAATCACTATATGAGTGATATGCGAGTCTGCCACGTTTCTGTCAGGAACACATCACTCCATTTTGGTTTCAAAACCGATTCTGGCGAGGAGAACACGAACGTGAAACGACCTTCAGCTATATCTGGAAGAAACGTTACATCCATTTATTATTTTTATTTCTCTTTTTAATCAATATGCACGCATACAGTTATATTTTCTTTTTAGCTCAAACAAATCATGCGAAAGTGTTAACATTTTCTTAATGTAGCCATATAAGCGCATATATATATATATATATATTTACAAAGAAGACTTTGTACTGATTATAACGAGTGTCGGTCGATCTTAAAGGACCCCGGTACTAGTGTTGTTTTAAAGTAGTCATTCGGAGATCAATAAACACTAATCTGGGATGACATTTACGCACAAGAATTATGCCCAGTTTTCTCAGACCACGACTCATATCTTGGTCTTATAAAAGTCATATGTCGAGCGCCGACAGCTCTTTATTTGTGCCTAGGGGTTGGAATCCGGTGACTGATGCGGTATTTACTACCAATTGATCAACTTGCGACTTACACAAATATTGAAATTTAAAAAATTTAATCTGAAAAGTTTAACACTTTTTTTATTACACATGTTTTAATAAGTATCGCTAATTATCAACAAGTAATGAAAGATTTTTTAAATACTTGCAATCTTGATTATATTCGCATACATACATTCAGCATATCTTTGCTGGTTTCCGCACCAATTTTAGCGCACGATAAATTCCAGTCTCGTAGTGCTCCCATTTGATTTTCCATCAGAGATAAAAGAGGCGAGATTATCAGTGTTAATCCTTAAGTGTCACTAACCATTGCATTTAACACAAAACTGAACGATTTACCGAAACCAGTGGGTAAAAATCCTACACCATTCCGCTTTTTTGCAACTGAAGCTGCTATTTCAATTTGCTCATTTTTCAAANTTCCTTCTTTATCTATATCGATTAAAATCTACCTGCGGTATACAGCGGACACACAGCGAGTCGAATGGAAAATGTGAGTAGTGTGTTGATTTAAATTGGTCAGGCGTGCAAAATTGAAAGAGTCATTACATAATTCTTACGGAACATTATCGAGAAATGAATTATCTACACAGGTATGTAAATATTATTGCAATCCGTTGATATTAACTGTCTGATATCGGGGCTTGAATGTTGCGCACCAAATTCCTTGCGCATCAATATAGACAAAGAAGGAAAACTTTCCACCACATTTTGAATCGTTCGCCCGTTGTACGCTCCAAATATTACCCTTATAAAAAGTAGCTTAATATTTGAGAGCGTCAACAAGTTGGACTATCACATGTTACTGCCGTTTCGTTTAGTAATATATCAGTTGAGGCTTGGAATTAAATAACGGCGATGCTATAGTACAAAAGGATAGGGCAGTGACCTGTTTTTCGGCTGTCCGGTAAGCATGTGGTTGGAAAATGCTTCTTACCTAGGCGACCAGGGTTCAATCCCAACTCCCAGGGCATATGCGAGTTTGTGGTCACCATACAAGGTTTGCACTTGGTACTCCAGTTTTCCACCACAGCACAAGACCACGCCAAAATAGAATATCTTTCAATACAAAATAAATAGCTTGAAATTGCATTTAAAGTGCAAAATTCATCCCAACTTTTATGAGTCTAGTTAGCAAATTAGGTAGGAGTGCTGGGACACATTCCGGGTCTTCACATAATGCAGCCTCAGGTGCAAAAGGAAATCATAAAGGTTGAAATACACAAACACCCACTAACCGGTTTTTCTGTTTATCCTACGCCTGGAGCATTTGCATAATAATGTTCCCATCAGCATTTAATGCCTTAATGATAGTCATTTCATACTTTAAATTTTATGACTTTCAACTGCAAATACTTGTATGATTAAATTAATTTTAGGTATTTCAAAAGTTTTATTTGGATGACTCTTAGTTGTAAATACTTGTATGATTAAATTAGCCATTTTTACAAAAAAGAATTTACATAATATGCATTTAACATTACCAATGTACCATGTGTATGACACAGGCATCAGTTACATGGTAGATCTAAGTAGTTTCTTTCTGAATATTCTGTTTAATAGGTCAGTTTTTATGCCCCCGGTAGGGTGGCATATAGCAATTGAACTGTCCGTCTGTCTGACTGTCTGTCCGTCTGTCTGAAAACTTTAACATCAGTGCCCCAGATAATTATTTGGGTAATAGGGTTTCCACCCCTTGATTTTGAAAAATAGGGTGATTTCAGTTTTTAAATAGGCTGAACTAAGTTATTAACATTTATACCTCAAAATCATTACTGCTTTACTTCTGTTGCACAGACTGGGTGCAGTATGCACATTTCAACTTTTTTTCAATCCCATCAATGTCAACAATTTCTAACCAGTGATATGACTTTTTCCACTTTTGACAGGTTTTTTCAATCACGGGCTTTCCGTCATGTTTTTGGATGTCAACTCGCTACTTTCAACTGCTGCATACACAGTTTCTAACAAATCGATAACAATCGCAGAAGTCTTTCGACCTCGCTGAGACATTTTAATTACGCACCGTTACAGAAACTGAAAGTACAGACACTTTACAAATACAAGCACGTCGTAAATAATTTGGTCAGACGCTTAATTTGCTATATAGCGTTTGAATAACTTCGACTGTTTTGCTCCTCTGTCATCCAGGCGCTTGCTAACTTTCGAGTGAATACAATTTTCCCCGCCGTACGATAATTATTTCAATGAGAAATTACGGAAATTGAGAAAAGCATTTTCGATCGAGACTTGTATCGTAGGCATCAAGTTTAAAGAATGAGCATAGAAGTCAAATTGATTGCGTTTTCAATACACATTATATTGAATTTCTTTGCGTTTTTGAACATTTTAATA
>VMBQ01001666.1:142351-163192 GCA_007657795.1 Dreissena rostriformis | reverse complement strand
TTTACATCGTATCCTCATGAAAGTTCATGGAAATCATTGTGGGCATTATATGTGGCGTGTTCTGAGAAAACTGGGCAAAATGCTTGTGCGTAAAGTGTCATCCCAGATTAGCCTGTGCAGTCCGCACAGGCTAATCAGAGATGACACTTTCCGCCTAAATTGGATTTTTGCTAAGAAGAGACTTCATTTAAACGAAAAATGTCATAAAAGCGGAAATTGTCGTCCCTGATTAGCCTGTGCGCACTGCACAGGCTAATCTGGGATGACAATTTACGCACAAGCATTTTGCCCAGTTTTCTCAGAACATGCCACGTATGATCTTATCTAGCTAAGGTTATTGTGTTGATCTGTTAGGTCACTGAGGTTACAAACAGGATTTCACTTCTGAAATTTGTTCCAGTTGTTTACATTGTTATTAATTATAAATTAATAATTTGTTGTCAAAACACTGCATAACATATTAGTCAATCTGTGTTTGTACCTTGCCCCAAATCTATAATTGCGCTTTCCAAAGTTAATGGGTGATTCTCCATAGTTTGTCCAGTGGTCTCAATGTGATCTCTCCTCCCTTCAGCTGATTTCCTCTAAATGTCAAACTTACCAGGGTATTTTATCAAATAGTTATAAACTTTGCTGGATCTATAATTATACTAATGAAACGTTTAATCAAACCCTGTTGAGGGGGAGGCATTTTCCTCCCCTCAGGTGGTTCTTTAAGCACACCCCTCTAAAAGATGCCCTAGCCACTAAAGTGCATATATTAGGAAATCACATTTGTTCAATGCAGGTTAAGTAATATATAAGACATTGCCTGTGCAGAAATGTTCCTTCAGATTTTGAAAGTTGACCGCTGACCCAGTGACATAGTAGTTCCATACTCTCCTGCATGGTGCCTATAACATCTAAAAGAAGCAAATATTCTGTCTTGGAAGTAGCAACACAAATAAGGTCACTGCAATATCATTTATATTGCAGATATTTAGACCACAGACGTTGGCCCTAAAGACTGTCATTTAAGAATAAACGTGTTTCTGACTGCCGGGGTGGCAACTTGCTACTTCTGGCACAGTCCTGCAAATTGTTGTCAAGCCAAACTGACATAATATAATCCATATCTAGTCACTAGACTTGTGGTGTATTTGTACACTTTTTAGTAACACGAGTTCTCTCTCCCTCCCACCAAAAAAATTCAGTGACAAGGTAGTTGTACATAATATAATTACGCTTCCAAACTGCCATTTCAAACACCATTTCATGTCAAATAGAAATTAACTTAAATCATAGATTGTTGATCAAGTTCTCAGATATGTTTTCAATAAAGTTACAATTTTATTGCCCAATTATTCTGCCTTATTTGCGTCAATGTTTCGGTGTATGGCCTTGAGATTCATTTTAAAGGCTAAACCCCAAAAGACTCAGACAGCCTAATAAACACATTAACTTTATTCTAATTCAGGGGCCCGTCATATCAAACATCGTACGACATTCACACCTTACGATGCAATTTTCTAAGTGCCATAAATATGTAACCGTCACATTTATAATAATTTCTGTTGAACATTTCCATTCATTTCCAAAGTAGCTGTCGAATATCCTTTATATTTGAAACATACAGATCATAATCACTTGTTTTTTAAAATTACAAAATTCAATCGTAAGTTAACATTGTCGTACGATCTTTGATAAGACAGACCCCAAGTGAAGATCTTAAATGTTATCATTCTTTTTCATGCAAATAGATAAATATGTGATCTTTATCTATCCAGACATTTGGGATGTTAGACCATAGTTTGCATCATTGATTGGTTTAATGGTGAGAAACCGCTCAAGACTCATCCACAGTCTGCTCATAACGGATCATAACAGTCACTATGGTTTTGATTTTTTCTGGGAAAAGAAGTTACAAATGTATTTTATCGGCACATTTTTCAGGAGGCAATCAGCTTAAATGATGTATTCCCTGGAGTTCAGACAGAACAAATATGGTACTTCCAGACACATATTTGGTTTTCTGATCTGAGAAATGACTTTCTTTTGGCACCGAAATTGGATACTTTATGGCATATTCAGAACACAAATGTATGATTTATATGAGTTTCATGTGCAAATATGTACTAAAATAATGGTTTCTGTTTTCTTAAATTGGTTGCTTATTACCATAGAAAGGGGGTGACCTAAATAATGCATAAGTCAGGTTTATGTAGTAAACATAATTTGGCCATAATATTGGCAGCAATTATGTATTTAATATCAGGTTATTTAGGTCATGTGAGCCTTTTCCTCAGGAAATCAATTATAGTTGAGTTACTTATTAAAAATAAACTTAATAATTGCATCTTGTTTTCTATGAGTACAGACTCTTTTTGAGACATTTAAAATATAAAATTTTACTTAAGTCTGATTTCTTCAGGATGTGTAATAATTATGCATTAAGTTATTTTATCAATGAAACTCAGCTCTTAAGGAATTTCTTTTGACAACAATAATATTTGTAAACAGGTTATTTTCATAATTTTATATTTATTAATATTTTCCTTATTTTGAGTCCTTACTTATTACCGGCCCAATATTTTATTACTTCAGTATAAGGGAAAAGTTCTGTGCATTTTTTCAAGGACATTGCCACAAAAAAGTTAGTGAAAGTAGTTTTTCTAAACTTTTTTTTTTCGATTACCCACTTTAATTAGAATATGCAATGGCATTTAGAAATCTTCCAAATATCTAGTAAACATTTTGTGTTAATTTAAACTTAATTCAGCGAATCTGATCAAATTTAGGCAAAACAAATTGCAAACTTAATAGTCAATTTAGTGACGACTTCACCTGGGGTTCTGATGGCACAAAATATTAGGATCTGTTGGGTTAATGGAAACAAAGTGCTTTCTTTTATGCCTTAGGGCCATTAGGACAAACAGAAAAAATGATGGTATTTTAAAAAGAATACATGTGGTATTGATTTGTCCATTTCTTTGATAAGCTTGTTCAATTATCAGGTTGAATAAAAAATAAGAAAAATCCAAGATCTTGATTATGATGCAATGACAGTAAAATACATTCTTGCATGAAGGTTTTAAAAAATAAGCTCTCTATAATTTCCCTGGAGCATGTTTTCTGTCATGACATCTTGCCCAGTAACACCATGTGAGTTGCGCACTGAGAAAACTGTATAAAATGCATGTGCGTAAAGTGTTGTCCGCACAGGCTAATCAGGGACAACACTTTCTGCTTTTAGGATATTTGTCGCTTTAAAAAGAATCTTTTTAGCAAAAATCCAGTTTAGGCGAAAAGTGTCTTACCTGATAAGCCTGTGCGGGCTAATCTGGAACTACACTTTACACACAAGCATTTAACCCCCTTTTAACAGAGCCAGACTCATGTGTTTGTTTGATATTTACGTAAAAAATGCAAACTGTACCTGTTATTGTTTACATGTAATGCATGTGTGGTTAGAGTTGAACAGTGACAATTATGGGCTAATCAAATTAATTAACTTGGTCTTTGCTGTATTCTGTAATGTAATCCACAGTTCAAAAATAGGTTTGGTTTGTTGAAAACATGTTTGCCAGGGGCGGGGGCAGTTTTCCTTATTTGCCTTGTAAACACTCAAGCATCTCAACTTACATGTCTGAGCTTGTTATGCTCCCCATATATATATAGTTGCCGCTTCGTCACTCCGTGGGAGTGTGTGGGTGTCCGTCCGGATTTTTGTCCGGGCTATTTCTTAGCAACTAATGACCGGAATTCAATGAAACTTTATGGGAAGCTTCACTACCAAGAGGAGATGTGCATATTATCAGCGGGTTCTGGTCAGATGATTTTGCACAGAGTTATGGCCCTTTGAAATTTTTCATTGTACATATAGTGCAATTCTTGTCCGAGCTATTTCTCAGCAACTTATTACGGGAATTCAATAAAACTTTATGGGAAGCTTCACTACCAACAGGAGATGTGCATATTATCAGCAGGTTAAGGTCGGATGATTTTTCACAGAGTTATGGCCCTTTGAAATTTTCTATAAACTGTACATATAGTGCAATTCTTGTCCGGGCTATTTCTCCCCAACTACTGACTGGAATTCAATGAAGCTTTATGGGAAGCTTTACTACCTTGAGGAGATGTGCATGTTATTAGTGGGTTCTGGTAAGAGGATTTATTTAGAGAGTTATGGCCCTTTGAAATTTTTAAGTTGCTAAACCATCCATCGTATTATTTTGTCCAAAGTTATGCCCCTCAAGACGTTTCCTTTTATCTGAATATATAGTGCAATATTGTGACAAAATAACCTTTGGGGAGCATCACCCGTCTCCGACGGTTTCTTGTTTATGTTTGTTCTAATGAGATCTTGGCTGAGTTCTAAAAATGTTCTTATCATAGAAAAACAAAGCCAGCAGGGAGTAGAATAGTTGTGGTTTTATTGGCATACTGAAAGCTTGTGAACAGCGACTGCTCAAAACAGTGCCTTTGTATCTCAGGTGAGCCTGCTATGGCCATTTGGCCCTCATCAGAATAATAAATACATACTTCTGGTAAAGTGCATTATAAACAAGTACATAACATGCCTCTGCAGAAATTAATACCATTCAGATATGTAAACCCATGTTATCCATGTGTTAGTGCTTGCAATAAACGCTTTAAGAAAATGATAAGATTACATTGTATAGGTTTTATGTCACCATTGTAAAATATAAATGATGTGAAAGTGATACAAATAGCATATTCTATCATGGATTGCCTTTGTGATCATTCAGTCAAGCTTTTTATGTCAGAGAAAATATAAGGATTCACTGAATTATGTATTTGAGCCATGCTCTGGCAAAACGGGGCTTAATGCATGTGCAATAGGTGTCTTCCAGATTAGACTGTACTGACTGCTCAGGCTAATCTGGGACGACACATCAGCTTTCATGGAATTGTTCATTTAATGAAGTCTCTGCTTAATTAAATCCAGTTAAGGTCGAAAGTGTTGTCTTGTATAAGCCTCTGTGAACTGCACAGGCTAATCTGGGACAACACTGTACGCATTTATGCATTAGGTCTGGTTTTCTTAGAATGCGGCTCTTATGTTTGTGAGTCATCTTTTACATGTCACTACAAGAAACTCTTGAATTATTTACTGGCATCTTAGGATGCACATAAAACCTAACAGGTTCTTGTTTTACCCCCNTGTTAATGGAATAATAAATAAAGCTGGTTTGAAAGCAACACTTGTGATTGTGATCCATAATCCATTGATACTACATGCAGAAGGCTTTATTCAGTCATGTCAGCTCAAAGGGCAAGGTCATACTTTAAGGTCGAAGGTTTGAGCCGCAATGTTCTTATCTGCTCCATATCTTCTTAACCTTTGAAGGATTTTTATGAAACTTGGCTTAAATATTTAGGTCATTGAGAAGAAGACGTGAGTCAGTCATGCCTGCTTAAGGTCAAGGTTATACCTCAAGGTCAAAGGTTTGAGCTTCTATTTTCATTTCCACTGCATTTTGTCTATACTCTTTAATAAGTCCAGTTGTATCATTGTTTTGATTATGCCCATATCATTTCATATCATAGTCAATTGTAACTTTTCTGTCTGGAACATGGTCACTTCATGATCAAAACACTTGCACATGAATGACCTTCTAACAATTATGTTTGAAACTTTTCCATGTCATTCATTATAATAGTCAATTCGGAGTTCACAAAACAAGATCATTTCCTGATCAAAACATTTGTGTAGAGAAAAGGCCCCATAATGACATTGTTTTGACCATGGTTTTGCAGTCACAAATATTTAAAATATTGTATGTACTTTTCCAAACAATATCAATTGTGAAAGTAGTTATAAAGTTTTAATCTTCATTTTCATGAATTTCTCAATTCGATGTGTAAGTAGATTGATTCTGATTGGTTAATTACAAATCATCACATAGAATGATGGAAAATCGAAACTGACAGCAGGGTATGTAAAAGTTTTTCATTTTGCCATGGAAAGTTACAGTTCGGGTATCATTTCAGCAGGGTAACTCTTCTCTCAGTCTCCTGCATATCAACATGAAACTTTATAGATATTATGTTGCCTAAACTATCTAGAAGTGCAAGCAGTACTTTTCTTGTATGTGATGATATTCTTTGCAGAGTTAAACGCCCTTGAACTTAGACAAATTTGGGATACTTAAATCATTGTTGATGTGTATTTAGTGTGGCATACAGTTGTGTGTGTATCAAAACAAAACATTACCAGAGAGTTGTTTATACTGTATAGAATTTATTCAAGGGGTGATTTATCCTAAGCTGCTGATCAGAGATCACCAATGTTAAAGCATGCCAGCTGGTACATATGCTGTGGGTTAACATCAGGACAAGAGATTAAACTACGGGATCCAGCTCACAGTTTTCCTGTTTTCCTTTTCCTGACTTCTTCATGACAAAACATTGTCTGTCATTGCGTGGAAACTTGATGTTTCCCATGGGCAGACTGCCTTGGACATGCCATTTTGTTATGCTATTTTTATGTTTAGCACACTTGAGTACAAAAATGTGCTTACTTTTCGATATACAGATTTTTTTGGCATCCATACCTGACCATATATGTCCCGCAGGCTAGTCAAGAGCTATCCTGTCCGTAAATGAGACCACTAAATCTTGCCTGATTTTATAGCGGACAGGGTTGATGCGGACCAGACTGGGCAAATGTGCAGGCTGGTCTGGCACTAGACACCGGCAACATATGGCATAAGAACCATTATCGAATGATTCGGCTCATATAATATCATTTTTCCTTCACTGGAACCTTACCTGAAATTTCTTTCATTGGGCCAACGGACACAAACACTGTAGTTCTCCCATTATAACACCCACAGAAACAACCAGCGTTTACTGTTTGTGGCACCAGTCTGTAATGCCATTTGCTCTGTCATTAGCAAAATTAAGATCCTCTGTTAAATTCAATGATAAAAACATCCCAGTTAAATGCTAGTGCTTCTATGGAGATTGTGTCCAGAGATTTATATTCCTGCTTGTATCCCAGGTTTGCATGACATGCATGTAATTGAAGTTGACGAATTGCTTTCATCTCCCAAAGGTCAGAAACTGAGAAAATGAATAATAAACCTATCTTGAAACAATTCATCATTTGTAAGAATGTAAAAGATAGTTCATGCATCATTTATATAAGTCCAATATTTATCTATGGTAAAGATGTTAATTATGTAATACCCAAAACACTTAAACTAATGAAATCTTGATAGTGATGTATATCTATACTTTTAATAAAATGTAAACAACATTGTAACACAGTATATCCTGATTATTACCTCTCTTGTATTACTGCAAGTTTGATCATACTATCACTGATAATAATAATTATGATTTGTCTGGTGGTTCAAGGTTTGAACTTAGGCACGATTTTAGTCAAATTTGTAGAGATATGAAAGAAAATTCTGTTACAATCAATTCATATTGCATTAAAAAAAAATTGGCCAGGTGGGAAAAGTTTTAGGTGCCGGATTAATTGGGAAAAAGTGTTCCCAATTTACGCCAAAAAATTGTGAAATTGGGAACATTCAAGTCATGATATTCTCAAATTGGGAATTTGGGGTCTTATTAATAACACAGACTTTAATTAAACATAGCCATTAAAATAATCATTAACAGGCATGCAAAAATGACCATTTAATACAAAAGTTGGTATAAAGAACAAAATCTAATAAAGAAAAACGTAATCAATAACTTTTTGTTTTTTTACTCTCACAAAACAAATTGTCTCTCACTTACAATCAATGCTTTTATTTTTTGACTGACAGTCTAACGGGAGTCATGGTCAACTTCAATAGACTGATAAGATCCTCAAGCCTCAGGGGCCTGGTTTGACATCGACTCAGACTTTTTCTTGAAGCCAAACTTTGTCAAGGGAATGCATCCTTGTGAACACGTTTATTTTTTGGCATAGTTTTAACTATTATGACTCATTTCAGTTAAAACAACGATCAGGTTAAAAAAAAAGAACTAAAATCAATGGAAAATTACACTGGAAATGAAAATAGCTCTATTAATTTAATGCACTGTGTTATTAAATCTGATTTAATTGAGCGTGAGCTTACACACAACTAATTGATTATATTTTCCTTCTTTTGGGGAATTTTTTGGGTTGGGGCGCCATGGTTAACTTTAGCATTTTTGCTCCAGTGGGAAAGTTACCATTTACTGGTACTTTGTAAATAAGGAAAAACAATCGCTGTATCGCTTTTATAAGTACAAGTTAATTAATGCACAACAGCAAATTACCAGACTGCTGAGTCTTGAAAACCAGCTCCAGTGTCTTTTATTATAAAAAAAAGACAAAAATCGTTTAAAAAAATGCAAAATGCCTTGAAATTCTCAACAGATTAATTAATAATTCAACACGCAGGAACTTGTTACAAAATGTCGGCTCAAAACAACCTGAGTTTCAATCATGCAATAAAATCAATCATCACAATCACTTTGTTGACCACATTTTGTGTTGGGGTATTATTCTTTGGTAAAATGTTGCACTGACAGGGGCGTAGGTAATGGAGGGGCAGGGGGGTGGCCCCCCCTCCAATATTTCGGTAGTCATCGTTATAGAAAACGTAAAATCCCCCAAAAATCGCCGCCCCAAAACCAGTATTTTTGTAATCACGCACAGTCAGTGCAGAAGCCATGTGTCCCCTCTCTGTCTGCTCTAAGGTTGTCAATATCCCTTGTTAGGTGTCATAAACTAGGGGCCAGGGTAAATGACATTGCGTTAATTGTTTTATTGTTCTTTTCCATGATTGCACTGTCGGTGTTTTGATTAAGGACAGGCTTTTCTTTTAATTTTAATTGATCGCTTTAATTCAAAGGTTACTGCCACTTAATTAAAACAATTTTGAGTAAATATACGCGTGNTTTTTCGTCTTTCCCATTGGTTGAATAAAATATATGTGTTGTGAATGTAATGTTTATGTTATTATTTCTCATATCACTTGTTAAACTCCGTCATTAAAATACATTAACATTTTCTTAATTTTATGTTTTAATTAGCACGAGTTTTTGGAAAGAAAATAATAACTGTGAGATTTCTGGGTCGTGGGCGGCGGCATTGGACAAACTGATTTCCTGAAAAACTGAGAATGAGACAAAAATCGAGCATTTATATCAACATGAAAGTTCCCCCAAAACGCACCATATTAATTGTTATTGTATTTTTTTTCGGAACCACGGGAGAGGACTACCCTCTCAAACAAACCCCTTTATGTTCCCAGTACAAAAACTGGACCGCCCCTCCAATGTTTGGAGGTTATTTACGCCCCTGACTGAGCACTGAGGAATAATAAATGGCCTTCTGATTTCCAATTACCAGGTAGGCATGCTGGGATTATTACACATGTTCATTTTATAACATCATGAAATTCATCGATATAATGGAGATAAACTTTTGAGCCTTGCTCTATGAAAAGGGGGTTTTATGCATGTGAGTAAAATATCGTCCAAGATTAGCCTGTGTTAAGTCCACAAAGGCTAGTCCCCTCCGCTTTTATGATATTTTTTTTTTAAAGAAAGGCTCTTCTCAGCAAAAATCCAGTTTATGCGGAAAGTGTTGTCCCTGATTAGCCTGTGCAGACTGCACAGGCTAATCTGAGAGGACACTTTACGTGCATGCATTTAACCCCTTTTCACAGAGTGAGGCACATTTTTTGGCAATTATTCCGGCAGTGCCATATGTAAGCTTTGGGGATTGGACTGAGAACCAATTTGTATGAAATGTATCAGAAATGCCATCTTATGTGCAGAATTAATGGCTGTCAGTCAGGAAATCTTGGATGTTTGCAGAGTTTGATTCGATTATCTGATTTAAAAACATGCCACAGTTCAGTTCAGTAGAACTCTTGATTGAACAAATGCAAAAAAAAAAAAACAATTTTGTTTATTCATTTGTTTTATTTGTCTTTAAGGTGCCATAACAACATGAAATTTGTTTAATCAAACCAAACTTGATTTCCTTCTGGGAAAGTGTTTTATGAAAGAAATATTAACTTTTCAATCTTTGTCTGGATGCAACTCTGAAGGATGGTACAGGCATATGGTTGAGGTATGGTTGATGAGAACAGGTTCTTAATTGCTTTCAACATGAAACAATCTGCAGGCCCTCAGACTCAGTTTATAAAATATCAAGTACATATTGAGCATTCGATAGAAGAATAAAACAAGTGCTGATCATATTGTTGTTATCTTGCCAAACTGACCAAATTGTAATTAAAAACATGTAATCACCTATTTGATTATGAACAGAATATACTGCCTTTTCTAAGTGCTATTTGTGAAAATACATTCGGGCATCCCAATTGAAACAATGTGCTTCGAATATTATGTATACAAACTCAGCTCTTCTAACATTACTCATGTTGTAAAAATGATGAATAATCTAAAATTAAAGCATAATTGATTGTGAAAGTACCTAAATATTTCATAGTTGTCTAAAAATATTCTTATTTTTGCCATTATGTTTGTGAAAATTCCCATCCCTTTTAGAAATCCACATTACTTGGATTCTCTTGTCTCGATATTGCTTCTTCCATTATAGCTGACAATGTGGTCGAACATTTTGATGGTTTTGCATTGTTGAGTGTCAGAAGCAAGGGGTGCTGAGACTGGTAAGAGATGTTGCTTGACAAATGTGTCGTGTTCTGAGAAAACTGGGCATAATGCATGTGCCTAAAGTGTCGTCCCAGATTAGCCTGTGCAGTCCGCACAGGCTAATCCGGGACAACACTTTCCGCCTAAACTGGATCTTCGCTAAGAAGAGACATCATTTAAACGAAAAATTCCATAAAAGCAGAAATTGTCGTCCCTGATTATCCTGTGCGGACTGCACAGGCTAATCTGAGATGACAATTAACGCACAAGCATTTTGTCCAGTTTTCTCAGAACACGACACAAATATCAGCCAGTCTCTTGGAAAACAGGGCTTAATGGGTGTAAAATATCCTCTCAGATAAGCCTGTGCAGTCCTTCTAGTTTATAATGGTTTTTTGCAGTTGTGTTTGAAGTTCATGTCCTTTTTATAATCAGTTGCTTGTAAATAACACATTTATATAGATCACATATTTATCAGTATTTCCATTTTTATGCCCCCGGTAGGGTGGCATATAGCAGTTGAACTGTCCGTTAGTCTGTGTGTCTGTTCCTTCAAGGTCAAAGGTAAATAATAAAAAAATAAAATTAAATGCATGTGCATCTCATGGACCTGCACATTTTGAGTGGTGAAAGGTCAAGGTCATCCTTCAAGGTCAAAGGTCATTTTTTTTTTTTTTTCAAAGCGGCGCATAAGGGGGCATTGTGTTTCTGACAAATACATCTCTTGTTTTTTAAATAAATTTTCAGCTTTAAAATTACATACACTGTATAACTACTACAGATATTCAGTTTCAAATACATGTATATCTTTGTGGTAATAATATCTGGTGACTGACAGAACATGTACATGATACTATCAAAGCAGAAGAGTAGAAAAAGGGACTACTAAGCACTTGTTTTTTAAGCATAGATTTATTGGTAGTAAAAAAACAAACACACTTTTTGTTATCATTGGAACATTTTTTATTGGGAGGATGTGAAAACTTACATCTGTTAATGTTAAGTTGGATTAACATTTATTGCCACATTTGCTATGGAATATTTGAAATAATAACAAGTTTTTTGCAAATGAATTGAGCCCTATCATGTGAAAATGGGTCTTATGCCATATGCAGCCAAAGTAACTCCTGACCAGACTGCGGGACTGCGCAGGCTAGCCGCATGTGGCATAAAACCCATTGTCAAATGATGCGGCTCAATCATGATAATGATTGCAAATCCATCTCATTTCTGCTGCATCTGGTTTGTAATCTGCAATGTGGACACCTCAATTGTTAATTTCACTTGGTTTGTTTTCAGAATTTTCTTCCAGAAGGCTAGTTTAAAGTGAAAACCATTTACAATAATGCTTTTGTTGTAGGCATATATTTCAGAGAAGCACCCTAGTGACATTTGTTTCACATGCAACATGACAATTTCAATGGTTATCCAGTTATTATTATTCATTGGAAAATCATTATCAGAAGTAAAACATCTGTACTGTAAATAAGCCTACAAAACTTGTGAAAGCGGGATTGTACACTCCAGTGTTGCTCTTGATTATATATTGATCTCTGTTGTATGTTCAATGTCAGGAATTTTCCTTATTTTGAGTCCTGACTTATTACCGGCCCAATATTTTATTACTTCAGTATAAGGGAAAAGTTCTGTGCATTTTTCAAGGACATTGCCACAAAAAAGTTAGTGAAAGTTAAGTTTTTCTTAACTTTTTTTTCAATTACCCACTTTAATTAGAATATGCAATGGCATTTAGAAATCTTCCAAATATCTAGTAAACATTTTGTGTTAATTTAAACTTAATTCAGCGAATCTGATCAAATTTAGGCAAAACATATTGCAAACTTAATAGTCAATTTAGTGACGACTTCACCTGGGGTTCTGAAAAAAACGTTAAGGGTCGGCACAAAATATTAGGATCTGTTGGGTTAAAGTGATTTATTACATCTAACAGTATTAAGGTGTCTATCGCAACCGTTGTTTATTTTTGGTGTTTTCACTTCAAATACACTTATATTTGTTTATGCAGCATCAACATACTAAAACAATATCCCGGAAAGAGAAAAATCATGCATTTGACTATCAACCGTACTTTCGTTTTTGACGTTAATTTGATAAGTTTAAAATCTGGGACTATATACACTCCCGCTGAACTAAGTTACCATGAGAGGTGCGTCTGTACGACTATAATAGCATACACATGGGCATCACATGTTTGTAAAAGAGTGAACTTGATACAAATCATTGAAAATAAATCATTGTGACAGAAACTGCAAGCCAGAAACAACGAATTAATTGGATTTTCTATGTTTAGAGCTTGAACTTCTTTCTTTTATCATGATTTCACGCTAGAAAATGTCTCGATAACTTAGGAAGCGAGTAAAGAAACATTAATAAATGAAATAAATTCCATATCCCGTTTTATGTGTAAGTTTGAACAAAGAATTTACCTGTGTCAACGCGTGTGTATGTATATTACTGTCAAGACGCTGTAACCGTTGTAGTTATGACGCCGTATCGCGTTGTCGTACAGACGCACCTCTAATTGTAACGTAGTTCAGCGGGTGTGATATAAGCGGCAGTTCCGCTCGGCTTAACTTAGAGGAGTGGGTTAGTCACGTAAAATATTGAATATTATATATATTTTTTATAAACAACTGGAAGCAAGATGAGTTGCAGATAATTGGTCAGTTACCACATTTTAACTAACTATTTTGACCTGCTAATTCCTTTCAGCTCAATTCAACAGTGAACAATGCGTCTAATATCACTTTAATGGAAACAAAGTGCTTTCTTTTATGCCTTAGGGCCATCAGGACAAACAGAAAAAATGATGGTATTTAAAAAAAGAATACATGTGGTATTGATTTGTCCATTTCTTTGATAAGCTTATTCAATTATCAGGTTGAATGAAAAATAAGAAAAATCCAAGATCTTGATTATGATGCAATGACAGTAAAATACATTCTTGCATGAAGGTTTTAAATAATAAGCTCTCTTATTTCCCTGGAGCATGTTTTCTGTCATGACATCTTGCTCAGTAACACCATGTGAGTTGCGCTCTGAGAAAACTGTATTAAATGCATGTGCGTAAAGTGTTGTCCGCACAGGCTAATCAGGGACAACACTTTCTGCTTTTATGATATTTGTCGCTTTAAAAAGAATCTTTTTAGCAAAAATCCAGTTTAGGCAAGAAGTGTTGTACCTGATAAGCCTGTGCGGGCTTATCAGGAACTACACTTTACACACAAGCATTTAACCCCCTTTTCACAGAGCCAGGCTCATGTGTTTGTTTGATATTTACGTAAAAAATACAAACTGTACCTGTTATTGTTCACATGTATTTGCATGTGTGGTTAGAGTTGAACAGTTACAATTATGGGCTAATCAAATTAATTAACATGGTCTTTGCTGTATTCTGTAATGTAATCCAGAGTTCACAGATAGGTTTGGTTTGTTGAAAAACATGTTTGCCAGGGGCGGGGGCGGTTTTCCTTATTTGCCTTGTAAACACACTAGATGTCTCAGTTTTGTCCCCAACTTACATGTCTGAGCTTGTTTAGGTTTGTTCTAATGAGATCTTGGCTGAGTTCTAAAAATGTTCTTGTCATAGAAAAAAAAATGGTTTTATTGGCATACAGAAAGCTTGTGTTCATAACCTGCTCAGAACAGTTCCTTTTGGTCTCAGGTGAGCGTGCTACGGCCATTCGGCCCTCATCAAAATGATAAATGCATACTTCTGGTAAAGTGCATTATAAACAAGTGCATAACATGCTTCTGCAATAATTAATACCTTTTGGATATGTAAACCCATGTTCCATGTGTTAGTGCTTGCAATAAACGCTTTAAGAAAATGATAAGATTACATTGTATAGGTTTTAAGTCACCATTGTAAAATATAAATGATGTGAAAGTGATACAAATAGCATATTCTATCATGGATGGCCTTTGTTCTCATTCTTTTTGGTTTAACTTGGAAGTCTCAGCTGCTTAACAAAATCCAGTTTATGCGGAAAGTGTTGTCCCTAATTAGCCTGTGCTAAACTGCACAGGCTAATCTGGGACAACACTGTACGCAAATGCATTAAGTCGGGTTTTTCTCAGAATGCGGCTCTTATGTTTGTGAGTCATGTTTAACAAGTCACTACAAGGAACTCTTGAATTATTTACTGGAGTCCTTTGGGTCTGAGGATGAACATGAAACTTAACAGGTTCTAGTTTTACCACTGTGTGAACATTGTTTCAAAGGTTTCATTAAGATTTCAGGGGTGGTGTTTATGGAATAATAAATTAAGCTGGTTTGAAAGCAACTCTTGTGATTGGGATCCATAAAATCTCCATGGACTGATTTTCAAGAAACATGCCTAAAATTCTGAGGGCATTGATACTACATGCAGAAGGCATGAATCAGTCATGTCAGCTCAAAGGGCAAGGTCATACTTTAAGGTCAAAGGTTTGAGCCGCAATGTTCTTATCTGCTCCATATCTTCTTTACCTTTGAATGATTTTCATGAAACTTGGATTAAATGTTTAGGTCATTGAGACGATGTGAAGTAGACGTGAGTCAGTCATGCCTGCTTAAGGTCAAGGTTATACTTCAAGGTCAAAAGTTTAGGCTTCTATTTTCATTTCCACTGCATTTTGTCTTCTCTCTTTAATAAGTTCAGTTGTATCATTGTTTTGATTATGCCCATATCATTGCCTATCATAGTCAGTTGTAATTTTTCTGTCTGGAACATGGTCACTTCATGATTAAAACACTTGCACATGAATGACCTTCTAACAATTATGTTTGAAACTTTCCCATGTAATTCATTATTATAGTCAAGTCGGAGTTCACAAAACAAGATCATTTCCTGATCAAAACATTTGTGTAAAGAAATGGCCACATAATGACCAAGGTTTTGCAGTCACTAATATTTAAAATATTTTTTTATGTACTTTTTCCAAACAATATTAATTGTGAAAGTTAAGTTATAAAGTTGTTAAAGTAATTAATTTTCATCTTAATGAATTTCTCAATTTGATGTGTAAGTAGATTGATTCTGATTGGTCAATTACCAATCTTCACATAGAATGATGGAAAATGGAAACTGACAGCGTGGTATGTAATATGTATCTTCTTGTTAACAGCTTATAAAATATTCAAATGTTCTTGATTTTTAATAAGTTTTTCATTTTGCCTTGGAAAGTTACAGTTCTGGTATCATTTCAGCAGTAATTTGTCTCTCAGTCTTCTGCATATCAACATGAAACTTTATAGATATTATGTTGTGTAAACTATCTAAAAGTGCAAGAAGTACTTTTCATGTACGTGATGATATTCTTTGCAAGTGTAAAGTGCCCTTGAACTTAGACAAACTTGGTATACTTAAATTATTGTAGATGTATGTTTTTGTGTGGCAAAAAGTTGTGTGTGTATCAAAACAAATCATTAAAGGAGAGTTGTTATTACTGTATAGAATTGTTAGGCGTTATTTATCCTATAAGCTGCAGAGATCAGAGATCACCGATTGTTGCAGCTTGCCAGCTGGTGTAAATGTTGTTGGTTCAGATCAGGACATAAGCATTACATACAGGATCCAGCTCACTGTTTTTCTATTTTCCTTTTTCAGACGTTTTCCTGGCAAAACATTGGCTGTCATTGCCTGGAAACTTGATTTTTCCCATGGGCAGACTGCCTAAATGGACATGCCATTTATTTTGTTTTTCTATATTCATGTTAAGCACATTTGAGTTCGAAAATTAAAATTGAAAGATACATGATAGCTTCATAGTTGATTTGTAGTACATTAGATACAGTATCAATATGAGATGTGTCATGCGAAAATGGGTGTTATGTCATTTTGCACAGGCTGGTCAAGAGCTATCCTGTTCGCTAATGAAAGCACTAAGCCTTGTCTGACTTTATAGCGGACATGGTAGCTCCTGACCAGATTTGGCAAATGTTCAGTTTGGTCTGGATCTGCACTGGCCACAAATGGCATAAGAACTATTTTTGCATGATACAGTTCATATGAAATCGTCATTTCCTTGAATAGAACCTTTACCTGTTATGTCTTTCATTGGGCCTTCTGACACAAACACAGTTCTCCCATTATTTATAACACCCACAGAAACAACCAGTGTTTCCCATTTGTGGCATGAGTTTGTAATTGTCATTTGCTCTGTCATTAGCAAAATAAAAATCCTCTGTTATATTCAATGATAAAAACATCCCATTTAAATGCTTGGGCTTCTATGGAGATTTTGTCCAGAGATTTATATTCCTGTTTGTATCTCAGGTTTGCATAACATGCATGTAATTGAAGTTGACAAATCACTTTCATCTCCCAAAGGTCAGAAACTAAGAAAATGAAAAATAAACCTATCTTGAAACAATTCATCATTTGTAAGAATGTAAAAGATAGTTCATGCATCATTTATTTAAGTCCAATATTTATCTATGATAAAGATGTTAATTATGTAATACCCAAAACACTTCAACTAATGAAATCTTTATAGTGATTTATATAGTCTATGCTATTAATAAAATGTAAACACAATGTAATACAGTATCCATTATTACCTCTCTTGTATTACTGTATTGCAAGTTTGATCATACTTTCTCTGATAATAATAATTATGATTTGTCTGGTGGTTCAAGGTTTGAGCTTAGGCATGATTTTAGTCAAATTTGTAGAGATATGAAAGAAAATTCTGTTACAATCAATTCATATTGCAGTGATTTTTTTGTCCAGGTGGGAAATGTTTTAGAGTGTTCCCAATTAACGCGAAAAGTGGTGAAATTGGGAACATTCGAGTCGTGATATTCTCAAATTGGGAATTTGGGGTCTTAATTTAATCACTTAGTCTTTAATTACACACAACCGTTAAAATAATCATTAACAGGCATGCCAAAAATAACCATTTTGTACAAAAGTTGGTATAAAGAACAAAATCTAATAAAGAAATACATAATCAATAACTTTTTTTTTAACTCTCACAAAACAAATTGTCTCTCTCTTTCAATCAATGCTTTAATTTTTGGACTGAAAGTCTCACCAGAGTCATGGTCAGAACTTCAATAGACAGATAAGATCTTTAAGCCTCAGGGGCCTCATGGTTTGATATGGACTCAGCCCAGGGCAACTCAGACTTTTTCTTGAAGCCAAACTTTGTCAATTTAATGCATCCGTATGGCCGCATTTAATTTTTTCAGGTAGTATTTATTATTTTGACTCATTTTTTTAAAAACATTGATCATGTTAAAAAATGAAAACTCAAATCAATGAAAAATACACTGGAAACTGCTTTATTGTTTTAAGGCGCTGTGTCATTAAATCGGAATAAGTTGAGCATGAGAAAACACACAACTAATTGATTTTATTTATTCTCTCGCTGAGTTTGATTTTGGAATGAGACAGCCGCAACTTTCCTTCATTTTGGGAATTTTTTCGTACGACAATTGGGAACTTCAGCATTTTTGCTCTATTGGGAAAGTACCGTTTTTCGGTACTTTGTAAAAAAAGAAAAGAAATCACTTTATTGCTTTAGTACCAGCCAAGTCTTGAAAACCAGCTCCAGTGTCTTTTATTATAAAAGATAATTAAAATCTTTGAAAAATGCCTTGAAATTCTCAACAGATTGATTAATAATTCAACACCCAGGAACTTGTTACAAAATGTCAGCTCAAAACAGCTTGAGTTTCAATCATGCAATAAAATCAATCACTTTGTTGTCCACATTTTGTTGGGGTTTTATTCTTAGGTAAAACGATGCTCTGAGCACTGAAGAATAATAAATGGCCTTCTGATTTCCAATCACCAGGTAGGCATGCTGGGATAATTACACATGTTCATTTTATAACATCATGAATTTCATTAATTAAATGGAAATAAACTTTTGAGCCACGCTCTGTGAAAAGAGGGTTTAATGCATGTGCGTTAAGTGTCATCCCAGATTAGCCTGTGCAGTCCGCACAGGCTAATAAGGGAGACACTTTCCGCTTTTATGATATTTTTTGTTTAAAGAAAGTCTCTTATAGCAAAAATCCAGTTTATGCGGAAAGTGTCATCCCTGTTTAGCATGTGCAGACTGCACAGGCTAATCTGCGAGGATACTTTACGGGCATGCATTAAACCCTTTTTCACAGAGCCAGGCTCATTTTTTGGCAATAATTAAGGCAGTGCCTTATGTAAGCTCTGGGACTGGACTGAGAACCAATTTGTATGCAATGTATCAGAAATGCCATCTTATGTGCAGAATTAATGGCTGTCAGTCAGGAAATCCTGGATGTTCGCAGAATTTGATTTGATTATCTGATTTAAAAACATGCCATAGTTCAGTTCAGTAGAACTCTTGATTGAACAAATGCAAAAAAAAACACAACAATTTTGTTTATTAATTTGTTTTATTTGTCTTTAAGGCGCCATAACAACATGAAATTTGTGTAATCAAACCAGACTTGATTTCCTTCTGGGATATGCATGTGTTATGAAAGAAATATTAACTTTTCAATCTTTGTCTGGATGCATCTGAAGGATGGTACAGGCATATGGTTGAGGTATGGTTGATGAGAACAGGTTCTTATTTGCTTTCAACATGAAACAATCTGCAGGCCCTCATTTTCTGACTCAGTTTATAAAATATCAAGTACATATTGAGCATTCGATTGAAGAATAAAACAAGTGCCGATCATATTGTCGTTATCTTGCCAAACTGACCAAATTGTAATTAAAAACATGTAATTACCTATTTTATTATGAACAGAATATACTGCCTTTTCTAAGTGCTATTTGTGAAAATACATTCGGGCATCCCAATTGAAACAATGTGCTTCGAATATTATGTATACAAACTGCTCTTCTAACATTTCTCATGTTGTAAAAATGATGAATAATCTAAAATTAAGGCATAATTGATTGTGACAGTACCTAAATATTTCATAGTTGTCTAAAAATGTTCTTATTTTTGCCATTATCTTTGTGAAAATTCCCATCCCTTTTAGAAATCCACAATACTTGGTTTCTCTTGTCTGGATATTGCTTCTTCCATTATAGCTGACAATGTTGTAGAACAGTTTGATGGTTTTGCATTGTTGAGTACTGTCAGAAGCAAGGGGGTGCTGAGACTGGTAAAAGATATTGCTTGACAAATGTGTTGTGTTCTGAGAAAACTGGGCATAATGCTTGTGCGTAAATTGTCATCTCAGATTAGCCTGTGCAGTCCGCACAGGCTAATCAGGGACAACAATTTCCGCTTTTATGGAATTTTTCGTTTAAACGATGTCTCTTCTTAGCGAAAATCCAGTTTAGGCGGAAAGTGTCGTCCTGCACAGGCTAATCTAGGACGACACTTTACGCACATGAATTTTGTCCAGTTTTCTCAAAACACGACACAAATATCAGCCGGTCTCTTGGAAAACAGGGCTTAATGGGTGTAAAATATCATCTCAGATAAGCCTGCGCAGTCCTTCTAGTTTTGTAAGGTTCTTTTGCAGTTGTGTTTGAAGTTCATGTCCATTTTATAATCAGTTGCTTGTAAATAACACATTTATATAGATCAAATATTTATAAGTATTTCCATTTTCATGCCCCCGGTAGGGTGGCATATAGCAGTTGAACTGTCCGTCAGTCTGTGCGTCCGTTTGAAATCTTTAACATTGGCCATAACTTTTGCAATATTGAAGATAGCAACTTGATATTTGGCATGCATGTGAATCTCATGGAGCTGCACATTTTGAGTGGTGAAAGGTCAAGGTCAAGGTCATCCTTCAAGGTCAGAGGCAAAAAATATGGTGTCTGTCCGTCCGCCCGAAAACTTTAACATTGGTCATAACTTTTGCAATAATGAACATAGCAACTTGATATTTGGCATGCATGTGTATCTCATGGAGCTGCACATTTTGAGTGGTGGAAGGTCAAGGTCAAGCTCATCCTTCAAGGTCAAAGGTAAAATAAAAATAAAAAAAATCAAAGCGGCGCAGTGTTTGTTTTTCTGACAAACACATCTCTTGTTATTTCCAATGTATGTACCTTTTGAAGCTAGTTGCTGCTAGCACGCTGACATAAGTGTCAGCATACATGCCATGCGGCCCAATTTTGGGCGGGACAGTTCCGCTTTTGGGCTGTTTTTCCCGCTGAGACGATTGGTCCCAGCATTTGTAGAAACAATGTTGGTTCTATAAGTTTAAGTTAAAACTTGCTATGCAAAATCTGTTTGGCTAAAACTTCCCATCGCTTATCCCTT
>VMBQ01001666.1:32799-140939 GCA_007657795.1 Dreissena rostriformis | reverse complement strand
ATGATATCTGGGCTGAGTTCGAAAATGGTTGAGATCCGTTAAAAAACATGGCCGCAAGGGGGCGTGGCATTTTTCCTTATATGGCTATGTAGTAAAACCTTGTTAACACTCTAGAAGTCACATTTATTATCCAATCTTAATGAAACTTGATCAGAACATTTTTTCTAACAATAGCTCGGCTGGGTTTGAAAATGGCTATGATTCGTTGAAAAACATGGCCGCCGGGAGGGGGGGGGCAGTCGTCCTTATATGGCTATAGTGAAAACTTGTTGACGCTATATAATAGCCACATTTATTGGCAAATCTTCATGAAACTTGGTCAGAACATTTGTCCCAATGAAATCTTGGCAGAGATTGAAACTGGGTCATATATATGAGCTCAAAAACTAGGTCACTAGGTCAAATATATAAAAAAAAAACATGTTAATAGTCACTTTTTTGGTCCAATCTTCATGAATCAGCTTGCATTTTTTCAGAATAGTCTAGTTCCTTTTGCTCTCAGGTGAGCGCCTTAGGGCCTGGTGGCCCTCTTGTTTTATATTGTTTAGAAATCAGGCATGTTAAATTATAACATTTACATGAATGAAGTTACTGTGAATATATTGTTAATATATTCAAGTTTTATTTGATGTTGTTAAAATCATGCTAATAATTAACTTATTAATTTTGCTTCTTCTTCTATGTGATTGCTGCTACACTTGGATTTAAGAGACAAAGATAATCTCCCCCGCGAAAATTTCAAGAGCAGTTTAAGAAAAGTTCTTGCACAGTTCAAGAACAGTGTTCATGAACTGTACTTGAACTGCTCTAAAAGAGTTTAAAAACTGTTCAAGTACATTTTAAGAAATGTTAAATTGGACAAATCTTAAGAACAAGTGTTCTTTAAAAGTCCTAAAAAACAGTTCTTGAACAGTTCAAGAACAATCATGAAAATTAATTCTTGAACAGTCTAAGAACTCTTATTCTTGAAAGGTTCATGAACTGTTCAAGAACAGTTTTAAGAAATTCTCCAGAACACTTAAACAGTTGGATTTATGAATATTTTGAAAACCCTGAAATATTCAAAAGCTAAAATCAGACTTTCCAACTCCCATAAAAATAAATGTTTAAACAAGTTAGCATCTAAAGAAAACTTTAAGGGCCAGGGGCCTTTTTAATTGTGTGCACACCTCCCGAAACTAAATTACTATGAAACGAAACTATGACCTCTCTGTGTAATTGCTTCCAAGTGGCTTTGAAAACACATTGTTAGTGATATAAATAAGGGGCCTTGCCAAAGAAATAGACAGCTCACCTTTTACAAATTGGTTGAAGTCCAACTAACTATTGGTGGGATTGAAATAAAACATTAATTGCCAAGTAAAGTGACCCTGGTGGTCAGTTAAATTATATGACTCACTGGGTGGGGCTTACTTGTGCTATTTATTGCTTTAACTAGATAGGACATATCTGAAGAAAAAAGTATTGGTGTTCCTGAGTGCTGTTTGGAGTTAAAGACATTGGTAAATAATTGTTTATTGTAAGGAAAATTTTGATTTAAATTGTTTTTAGAAATTAAATAAGGTTTAAGTTTAAAAGCAATTTGTTATGTTTATTATGTTAAATTTTTTGAAAATAATTTGTTTTAAAAAGTACCGCTACTAGGTGACGCTCTATAAAATGTCTTAATATAGTCAATATATGCAACTCTTAACACAAAAGTATGTACTATGGTATAACATTCATACTACAATGTCCCTCGCTAATCTTCATTGAGGCAAAGAACAAAATTATAATTGTAAAGTTACTAATTAACAATGCCGAATGAATGGTTTCCAGCCTGAGCACAGAATAGTGTAGAATAAAAATGTTTGCAGTAAAATTATTTATCGCTCAATAAACAACTCTTTCTCAACGATGAGTGCCTATTTTAACAACTTGAGTTAATGCCCTCGTCCATGTAATTGATATATTACATCTATACCGGTATGTATTTTTTAAATTCTTAGTCAGTAATTTTATATTGCAGTTCTGTATATAATGCATACATTCTTTTGCGAATCTAAGACAATTGTTTTGAAAATTGTCATTTTTCCAAACTGTGAACAAGTCCCCTTAAGATGCCATGTCTTGGGAATTACAGAAAAAAACAGTGTAACTTTTATTTATCTTACTTTTTATTAATGTTTATTGTAGTTATACATACAAAATCCTTGCGTACATATTATTTGTCATGTTTAAGTATTCAATTATTCAAATAGTGCCGGCACTCTATTTATGGAAGCTCACTACTTTGATACAATCACCAAAGCAGTAACTGTTGTATTGATTTATCAGATAAAAAATTCACCAGCTAAATTCCAACTAGGTTCTTTTTTAAGCTGAAGATCTATCTTTCTGTATTACAACATTAATAGCAAGTTGATTTTAGTATTTCAGTCTTATCTAAACATGGTTGGACCGACGGACTTGTCCTGTAAACAGTCATACGGTCTGGACTGTGGCTCCAATTGACATCTCGCCAACTGTCAATCAAATCCTTATCTAAATATCGATCGACCAATCAGCCATCGATTAATCGGGCACTTTAGTTACCAACGATCTGTCCGCCATTTTACTAGACACGCTGAATCTAGATATTCAAATTTTTCAATGAGTTTCTTTTGTTTTTCTCTTTAAAAACGAAGATTAAATATAGTTAAACGGTGTCAGTTGGGATTGTGTAACTCGGGCAATCGATATCCAGAAAGTATAGTTGGTGACATTGCATTAATACCGTTTCCAAAGCCGAAAAAGGATTTCGAGAAGTGTAAGAGATGGATAAATGCATGCGATCGTACCCACGAACAACTGAACGTCAACACTTTCAACGACAATTACAATATGCTATTATCGAATATATTATCAGATTAAAAAAGTTTATGTTATCGATCTGATCATCACATAATAGTTGGTGTTTTTTAATCGTTTTATCAGTTATTAGGTTATTAATAGAAGCAGGGTTCATCTGCATTACTTTCAGAGTAATACAACTCAGCATGAAGCCTAATTCATGCTGGGATTTATTACTCTTAATGTAATGCACTTGATTGTCATTATACATGTCATTAGAAGGTGACACGTGATATCTTATCTTAAAACCGGTATGTTTACATGTGCAGACATGTGGTGTCACCAATTAACGCTTTAAATCCACACTTAGAGATCGAATGCCTAGTTCTCATTTTTTCCGAGTTTCGTTTATTTCGTTCGAAAAAAAAAGAGGAAATTAAATATGGTAAAACGATGTAAATAGGGTTTATGTAACTCGGACAGTAGGTATCCAGTAATATAAGTTAGATGAATTGAATGTATACCATTTCCAACGCGGTAATATGGTCTTGACACGTGCGAGTGGGAGCTTCAATGTGTAGAATTACCGAAATCCCTCTTATAGAACATTAATTTATTTAAAAAACTGGAAATGTCATATTAGTATTATTTAGTATGAATTATATCACTTGTATATGTAAAATAATAGGGAATATTGATACCCACTTTGCGTAACTGAACAAAATTCCCGTTATAAATCGACGTGTTTTTTGTGTCAGAAACAAAAAGTGATACCAATTTGATGTTAACATTTTAATAAAAACGTATTGATAAATGCCATAGTTCAAGAGTTATGTATTACTGATATCCCAAATAAACACGGTAACTAGGGGGAAGTCGATACCTGCGCGAGCGTCTGATACTGGTAGCTTTATTAAGTAGTCTGACCGAAATACCCTTCACAGAACGCTAATTTATATCAGACAATGACCAAACTGACTGTGTTGTTTTGCACTTTCAATTATAGTGATTGATTAATGTCCCATAAGCATTGTTTAAAATTATTAATATCACTTTTATACGTAATAACATGTGGGATTTAGGTACCAACTCGGCCTCAGAAAGTGTGTAAAACTTAACCGAAATACCAGTTATAAAGCGCTATTTCGTGTCAAGGGGACATAGGGGAAAAATGTTCCATTAATATTTTCGAAAATAACATGGGTATATACCAGTTTAGAAGTGTTAAGTTATTGTTAATACCACCATAACACGTAGTAACAGGTTAGATTTCGGTAAGCGCTCAAGCGTTTGACTGCGTGTTTAACGTACCGAAATACACGTTATAAAAATCGTATGTTCTGTATAAACTTATATTTCTTGAATTTGCATAATAAATAAATGTCACAAACCCCTTGTACCAGTGTTAGAGGGGGTGAAAAGTCCATAAAAATCATCCGGAATATCGCTTGATCTATAGGCAATCTATAGGCAAAGAAGCCACTTTGGTGTTAGCGTGTCTAGGTTTTCAGACAGCTTAGCCACGTGACTAAGTGGGCGGAGCAATCATCGTCCAGGCGAAATGTCAATTTTACAAGACCAATTTTCCCGTAAAGTCAAAGATAGGAAAAAGCGTTAAATTTGTGTTCTTTGCACTAGTAATATTTATTTGCATGGTCAAAATAACAATAGTGTCCTTAAACATGTGCTTGTTGTACCAACGTGCATCTGCTGCTGACTGAATATTCCAATATCTCTTGCAGACTTTTAACGCTTCACTTGATTGGCCCGTATATTGAATCTAGCAAGTATCTGATTTTTTCCGTTTCAGTGGTCGTAGATGACTAAGATGTATTTACGGTGTTACAACAATTGTCATTTACCATAATTACTCAAATATAAGACCTCATAGTGTATCAGATGCTCCCTAAAAAATGAAAGCCAAATCAGAGAAAAAAAGATTTTTAGTAAAAATCACTTTCTCAAGTAAAAAGGACTCTATCGAGCATTCTTAGTTTACTGACACAACATTCTTATTTTTTAAATAAATTTTCAGCTTTACTACATATACTTTAAAACTACTACAGATATTCAGTTTCAAATATAATTATCTTTGTGGTAATAATATCTGGTGACTGACAGAACATGTGCATTATTATTCTATCAAAGCAGTAGAGTAGTCCAGGGACAGCTAAGCTCCCGTTTTGTATGCATAGATTTATTGGTTTAAAAAAAGAACCCACTTTTTGTTATGATTGGAACATTTTTTAATGGGAGGATGTGAAAACTTACATCTGTAAATTATAATATGGATTTAAGTACATTTATTGCCACATTTGCCATGGAATATTTGAAATGTTAAAATGTTGTTTTTTTTTGTAAATAAATTGAGTACTATCGTGAACAATGGGTCTTATGCCATATGCAGCCAAAGTAGCTCCTGACAAGACTGCGGGACTGCGCAGGCTAGCCGCATGTGGCATAAAGCCCATTGTCAAATGATGCGGCTCAATCATGATAATCATTGACAATCCATCTCATTTCTGCTGTATCTGGTTTGTAATCTGCAATGTGGACAACTCAATTGTTAAATTCACTTGGTTTGTTTTCAGAATTTTCTTGCAGTAGGCTAGTTTAAAGTGAAAACCATTTACAATAATGCTTTTCTTGTTGGCTTATATGTGTCGTGTTCTGAGAAAACTGGGCAAAATGCTTGTGCGTAAAGTGTCATCCCAGATTAGCCTGTGCAGTTCGCACAGGCTAATCTGGGACGACAATTTCCGCCAAAACTGGATTTTCGCTAAGAAGAGACATCATTTAAACGAACAATTCCATAAAGCAGAAATTGTCGTCCCTGATTAGCCTGTGCGGACTGCACAGGCTAATCTGGGATGACAATTAACGCACAAGCATTTTGCCCAGTTTTCTCAGAACACGACACATATTTCAGAGAAGAACCCTAGTGACATTTTTTCACCTGCAACATGACAACTTCAATGATTATCCAGTTATTATTATTCATTGGAAAATCATTATCAGAAGTAAAACATCTGTACTGTACATAAGCCTACAAAACTTGTGAAAGCGGGATTTGTTCTGTGCCGGATTTGTCCTGTGCTGGATTTGTCCTGTGCCGGATTTGTCCTGTGCTGGATTTGTCCTGTGCTGGATTTGTCCTGTGCCGCTCTTGATTATATATTGATCTCTGTGGTATGTTCAATATCAGGAATTTAACAATCAATTACTGCTTAATAGCACTCTTCTAAATTTGGTGGTGTTCCAGGAAGGAACACCGTCATGTTGTCTAAATGAGATCCTTGATCAATTAATCTCCAATTAAGGATTTGCGGCTTATATTCTATCAAGTTAGATAAATAATTAAGGAAAAGAGGCCACAGTGCATTACAATAAGTTTTAATTTGTAACTGCAATAACAATTATTTATAACCTATTTCTAAAATGGGCATGTCTTTACAGCTTTGAACAAATTACCTAATTAATTATGTGATTTAACTGACACTTATTTTTGTTGTTGCCACTGGTCTTATGTTCAGAGGCATGCAGAGTTAAAAACCTAGGTCACTAGGTCAAATTAAAGAAAAGACGCTTGAATTTACATTTACTGTCCTTCATGCAACTTGGTCAGAACATTAATTTTGTTCTAATAATATCTTGGCTGAGTTTGAAAATGGTTTCTGTTTGTTTGTAACAGGATGGGTTTCTTACAATGACAACAGCCTGTTTCTTATGGGTTCTTTAATGATGAGTTACAGATGCAAATGCAGAACCGTGATTTTGTTTGTCATCTGAAAAGAATACAACATAATATATACTAATACAAAAAATAAATCACATGAATGCTGCAATAATAGCATATAAATTAATCATAATACTCTCAAAGCATAAATATTTCAATTATGATATTCTAGTGGCTGACTTTATCATTAACCTAACACAGAATGTGAAAGCAAAACAAACATATAAAAGAAGACAAGACATGACAAAACATATAAAATGACATTGCAGAACATTGATCACATATAATACATTACCTTAAATACCAGTTTAAGAAATCAACCACCTCTTGCACTCACTCAAAAACTCATCTACATGTGCGGCTGCTGCAAATTAATATACATACAAATATTATTAAGTGCCATTTAGTATAACTTGTATTAGAATAAAGACACATCCAAACACGTAAAATCATTCCAGAAATATAAAACAATATGAATGCAGCTCACTACAAACATCAATCAACAAAATACTATACCTTAAGACCAATGCATCAAATATAAAACAAATGTCATTGAGAAAAAGACGGAATATGTCTTTCCACTTTCAAACTTTCTGCCAACTACCACCTGACCATGTCATGTGACTCAACAAAGGTAAAATAATGCAAAAGAGAAAGTTAACAGATCACCATTAAAAATTTATAAAATACTGACGGAGCTACATGTTGAAAAATGTGGCCGCCAGTGAAACTTTGTTTACATTCTAGACATCACTTTTTTTCTAATCTTCATGAAACTTGGTCGGAACATTTGTTGTTATGATATCTGGCCTAATTCGAAAATGGTTCAGGTCCGTTGAAAAACATTGCCACTAGAAGGCGCTCAGTTTTCCTTATATGGCTATAGTAAAACCTTTAGTAAATGGCATGTATGGTTTCTACAGTTTATTAAAGCTTCAGTGATATGTTCATTATTTTGCATGTTACTTTATTTCTTTTAATTTTACTTTCTAATGAGATTTTTTAAATGACAGAGGAACTATGGAGACTTGCAGGTAACAATGACTGATAAACTGTTGAAAGGTTAGCAGAAAATTAATGGATTTAATATGTAGTGAGTCTATAGCAGAATAGCGCTTTGGGACTTAAGACTTTCAGAAATCTCATCTAATACAAATAATATGTCTGCCTTTTTCTGATGGGGACTTCATTTTATGTGAATCACCTTTACAGCAGCAGTATCTTGTTCTTCCCAAGACATAATATTGCAGAAAGATCAAGGTATTCCATTAATAATTTCCCAGATGTTGGAAAATAAATCTTCGCTTGTTTTTCTTAAAAAAAAAAAGTGAAAATAAATTGAAACCATGCATGCTAATTAGAACAGCGTATCTCATGAAAACATTTCACTAGATACTTCTAACTACTAAAATCTATCAGGCCTTTTCCTTGGAACATTCCAAGCATATGACACCTTCTAGTTTAATTCTAGCTAATTAACACCAAAGCATAATTACGTAATTACCGTTACTGATATATGAACTGCCGAAGGACAAAAGCCCAATTATCCTGGATTCTCCAAGACAGAAAAAACACACCACAGAACTTCTGTTTATCCAGAGTACAGCTAGATATATCAAGGCAAAAGCTCCCAGTTTCTGTGACATTTACTGCAATTTCCTGACACAAGTCTTAGTTAATACCAACATTTCAAGTCATAAAATTAAATTTAGTGGTGAAATTAAGCATGTAGTTTGCAAGGTTGCCATGAAAAAGTAAGGTTCAAACTTCTGCTGATTGACAAATGAATTCTTTGGGTGGATTAGGGAAGTAGGTAAAGGATATCTGGTCCAGAAAGAAATAATAGCTTGAAAACCTTGCATTATGTTACGCTCTTTCTTGAAATAACATGTTATGATGGGAATTTATGTTCTTTCTGTAATAAATTACCAGGATGAGATAACTGAGTGGTTTTTAACATGTGTTCGAGAAGCTGATAGGCTAATATTTGAGGCTTTTGTGATATTAAGGTGGCAAGAATATGTTATCTACTGAGTTTCTTCGATAAGGATAGTTATTTTAATCATCATTATAAATAGAAACATTCCTGGAAAGTCATGAATTCTTTGCACACTCTTAACAGAAAAGCTAATGTCTTACAATATTGATTCTAAATACAGATTGTTCAGGTATGCCTAATATTCTGTTATAAAAAGTTTCCATCAGTGCAACTATCAGATGATGTTTCTTGCACACACCCATGCCTATCAAGAGGCGTTGCTTGGCCAGTGAACAATTGTATTTTTGCTAGTTTTTCAGACCTTTGTCAAGAAACAGTATGGCACCTGTACTTCATTTTAATTGGACAGGTGCCTAATATACTTTCATCAATTTGTTCTAAAATACATGCATTCTGTTCATAGTTTTAAGAGGCTGGATTTCTGTTTGGTGATTGTTCATTCTGAAGTAATCACATAATGATCATTGTGTGTTTGAGTTAAGAGAGATAAGTTGTCAAGGTGTGGCATATATTGCCTTTGGCTGTGCTGTCATTTGATGAGATAAGCCATAATGGGCTGTGCCAACCCATGCGACAGACCTTGGACCTTGGACAAATTCGATAACATTTGACGAGGTCCGATAATATTTCCGAAATTGTCGGACCTTGTGTCCGACAAAAAAAAACCCAACAATATGTAAAACTTTGAATAAAAATGAACACGAAACTAGGAATATATAAAAAATAATACGGACTTGTTTATGTTTATTTTACTTCGATAGATTATTTTACTTTAAAATAAATTTTACCAACCAGTCGAACTGGCTGCTTTGCTGATTACGTAACTAACATTAAAGAAGAACGTCTCAGGTCTGATAAAATCTGTTTAGGTCCGATAAGTTTTAAAAGTTGTAGGACCTCATGTTCGACAATTTTTTTTCGTCTTTGGCAAGTGTTGGCTGTTCTGAATTAATATTAATGACCTTGTTTCTGAGAAAAGTGGGCTTTATACATGTGCTTCAAGTGTCCCAGATTTGCCTGTGCAGTCCGCACAGACTAATCAGGGATGACAATTTCCGCCTTGTCTGGATTTTCTTTAAAAAGAGGATTCCTGTAAACAAAAAAATCCATAAAAGAGGAAAGTGTCATCCCTGATTATCCTTTACAGATTGGTTTTCACTGAGCTCGGCTCAAATACAAGAATAAGAGAAAAGTGAAATCCTTACAAATGTGTTTTTATTTGAATTCCCACTATATGGGTTGTGTATAACTAACTTCTAACTAGCTAGTGCCGGTACAAATTGGTCATTTGGAAGATACGTCAGTTCATCATCAAATGAATAATGTAGTATAAAAGAGATCATGGAAATATACATAAGCAAGAATAATCAGACTAATCTGAAACAGGTCACTTATGCCACAAATATAACTCATACTGTTTAATTATTTATTCATGAAAATCAGGTCTGGTGTGGGGAACTTAATTTACTGTTTCCTGGAAAGCCTACTGACGCACCCTCTTGATCTCTTTTGTGTTCAGAATAACACAGATAAATTGCACAGCAAAAAAATATATGAGCCTTGCTCTGAGACATTGGGGCTTAATGCATAAGTGTAAAGTGTCATCCCTGATTATCCTGTGCTGACTGCACAGGCTTATCTGGGACAATACTTTACACACATGCATTTAACACTGTTTTCTCAAAGCGAGTCTCATATAAAGACTAAAGAGGCAGTAATTTATTTACTTTTCTCCCCATAATTTAATTCTCTGTCAGCGTGTGTCTGTTTTACCAACAATAATGGGTATAAATATTTATTCTACCAGTAAATAAATGTACAATTATCATCTAATAGCAGACAGTTCAGTGCTAGTGTGTCTGTATTTTAATCTTAGCTTGCATCGTCACAGGTTTTAATTAAACAATTCATGCCATCATATTTCATATTTGATAGTTCCTTAAGATTTTTTTTTTTTTTCNATTGGGGGGGGGGATAAGTACATATAATCATGTTGGTTATTTGTAATAAATAGGCTCAAGATATGTTTACTTCTACTAGGCAGGACAAAGAAGCATTGTTAATATCAAAACATCTACACAATTCATCATTGACAGTTTCACGATGCAGCTTAAGTTTTGAAGCGTTTGTTAAAAGCCGGGCTGCATGTATATATGAGTGCACGGTGTTAAGTGTCATCCCAGATAAGCCATGCCGTCTGCACAGGCCATGGACAACACTTTCTGCTTTAATGGAATTTTTGTTTAAACGAAGTCTCTTCTTAACCAAAATCTAGTCAAGGTATAAAATGATGACACTTTATGCACATACATTAAGCTTGGTTTTTGGTTGATATATAATATTATCTCTTGCCGTCTACCAGAATGTCAATCTGAAGCCAGTTTTAGATCAAGGCTTAAAACACATCTATATTGACTTTTTTTACAAACAATTGAGTTTTTATTAAATAAATTTAATCAGTTTTGATGTGCGCAATTGTATGAAATTAATTGCCTTTTCCTTTTCCTTGGAACATTCCAAGTGTATTACACCTTCTCATTTAATTCCAGCTAATTACATTGTACCACCAAAGCCTTACAGATAGTTACCAATATATGAACTGCCAGAAGACAAAAGCCCAATTATCCTGGATTCTCCGAGTGGAAAAGAAACAAACACAACAGAACTTCTCTTTATCCAGAGTACAGCTAGATATAGCAAGGCAATAGCTCCCAGTTTCTGTGACATTTACTGCAATTTCATGACACATGTCTCAGTTAATACCAACATTTCAAGTCATAAAATTAAATTTAGTGGTCAAATTAAGCCTATAGCTTGCAAGGATGCCATGAAATGTTAGGGTTCAAATTGCTGCTGATCGGAAAGATGAATTCTTTGGGTGGAATTGGGAAGTTAAGGTAAAGGAAATCTGGCCAAGAAATATACAATAGTTTAAAAACCCTGCATTATGTTATGCTCTTTCTTGAAATATATATTATTGGATTGGGATTTTATATTCCTTTTGAAATAAATTACCACTATGAGATTACAAAGTGCTATTTAATAAGCATATAGGCTATTGTGAAACTAATGTGGTGAGACTATTTTTAATCTACAGAGGGTCTTCCTTCACCAAGATTCATTAATCATACATTACAAACAGGTAGTCCTTTGGAGAAACATTCTGGAAAATCATGAATTCTTTGAGCATGCTTTGCAGTATAGCTTGTCTAAGAATATTGATTATAAATACAGATTGTTCCGGTATGCCTAATATTCTGTAATAAAAAGGTTGCCATCAGTACCATCTATCAGATGTTGTTTCTTGCACCCCCCCCCCACACACACACATGCCTATCAAGAGGTGTGGTATGGCCAGTGAGAAAAGGAAGATTTTTCAAGTTTTTCAGAGCGTTGTTAAGTAACATTATGGCACATGTAATTCATTTTAATCAGGCAGGTGCCTAATTTGTACTTTCATCAATTTGCTCTACAATGCTTGCATTCTTGTCATAGTTTCAAGAGGTTTGATTTCTGGTTGGTTTGTGTTCCCTCTGAAGTTTCATTTTTATTACATAATAAACTTCTGTTCATGGTGTGTTTGAGGTAGAGATAAATTGTCATGGTCTGGCACATATTACCTTGGGCTGGGCTGTCAGTGGATGTGATAACCCACATTAAGCAGTGCTGAATTAATATAAATGACCTTGTTTCTGGGAAAAGCGGGCTTAATACATGTGTGTAAAGTTATTTGTCCCTTATTTGCCTGTGCAGTCTGCACAAGCTAATCAAGGAAGACAAGTTCTGCCTTGACTGGATTTTCCTTAAAAAGAGGATTCATGTAAACGAAAAATTCCAAAAGTGGAAAGTGTCATCCCTGATTATCCTTTACAGATTGGTTTTCCCAGAACTCGACTCAAATACAAAAAAAAAGTGAAATCCTTACAAACGTGGTTTTTATTTGAATTCGTATGGTATGGGTTGTGTATAACTAACATCTTACTGAGCTAGAACCAGTTCAAATTGGTCAATTTGGAAGATATGCCAGTTTCTTGTCGAATGAATAATCTAATAAACAGTAGAAAATCAGGACATAGATAAGCAAAAATAATCTGACCAATCTGGGACTATACAGGTCACTTATGCCACAAATACAACTCTTACTGTTTAATTATTTTTTCATGAAAATCTGGTCTGGTGTGGGGAACTTTATTTACTGTTTCCTGAACAGCCTACTGACACCCTCTCAATTTCAAAATTTGTCCAGGATAAAACTGATAAATAAGACAGAAAAAAATGTAAAGAGGCAATCATTTACTTACTCTTCTCCCCATAATTTAATTGCTCTGTCAGGGTGTGTCCCTTTTAACAAAAATGATGTGAATACATATTTATTCTTCCAATAAACAAATCTGGAATTATCATCTAATAGCAGACAGTGGAACACTTTTGTGTATGTATTTTTGTCTCAGCTTGCGTTGTTTAAGGGTTTTATTAAACAGTTAATGTAATCATAAAAAATATTTTAATCTTCAATCATTCCTTAACATTTCATTATTATTTCTTTCAAGGAAGAAGTCGAAATAACTCAAAAACTACATTTGTACCACAACATTTGGGTAATATTAGCCAATACCTACAGTTCATTATAGTTTACGATCCCCTGCGAAATGTTCTATAACATTTCTAGAATTGTACTGGAACTAATGACTAGAAGTGTTCTGGAATCATCCTTAAAATGCTCTAGAACGATTTAGAACAGTTGTTGAACGTTAAATGAGAATAATTTCTAGAACAATTTGTTCTAAAACAGTTCTGAAGGTTTGTTCTAGAACAATTCTTGAACTATCGTTCTAGAACTATTCCAGAATTTTTCTTGAATAAATTTCCAGAACTGTTATAGAATTGTTCTAGAAATTTTTCTCATTTAACGTTCAACAACTGTTCCGGAATAATTCTAGAACATTTTCAGTATGATTACAGAACAGTTCTAGTCGGTGTGTTCCAGTACAATTCTAGAAATGTTTTAGAACAGTTCCGAAGAATTGCTTCAAATAGGTCTGGAACAAACGTTCTAGAAAAGTTCTGAAAATGTCCTTGAACAGTTCTAGGACTTTGTTCCACTCACAACCTGTCCCATGGAATGCTCTAAAATAAAAAAAGGATATTTAGTTGTAATTTTATTATGCAAGTCATATGACCATGGTCTACCTGGGTATACCATGGTCATATGGCCTTCATTTTGCCTGGGCTTGCAGTCATTTACAGGCTATTTTAAACTTGAATAGGTCTTTACTTCTATGTCCTTAAGTTTAACATGACATGCCCTTAACTCTTTTACATTCCATTCCAAATAATTTCCACACTAGTACAAGTTATATGAAATAAAATTTGATGCACACACTGGAAATACCAAATAACTGAAAATGCAATGTGAACAAGAGATGTGTTTGTGTTTGGAATATTATGTGTCCAGGGCCATTGAATTACTGAAAGAACTTAAAGATAAAATTCAACATTGTAATAAAATCATTTGAATTGCTGACACTTCATCGACATGTTGGCGAACAGTTAATGAGTATGAAATGATTGGTTATGCTTATGATTATGTTGATGACAAAAACATTCATAAAGCAGAGGAAAAAGTGATACAATGTAGCAAAAATTGGGAAACATAGGTGAACACAGTGCCAAAGAAGTTAAAATGGAACCAATGGCTGATCAGTTTAGCCGGTAATTTATTAAAGACTTACATTTCCAAATATAACATAAACCATGTGTCTTCATTCAGCTTGCCCGTTTCAACTTCCTGTGCACACAATATTCTTCCTTTGTAAAAACAGCAATGGTTCTAGACCTGTTCTATATGTGTTCTTATTCCCCATTAGAACTTTTGTAGAACTTACTGGTTCTTAAAGAGTTCTAAATGTGTTCTAGAACTACAGTTTAGAACATTTTTAGAAATTTCTTGAACTTATTTTGTTCTAGAAATGTTCTAAAAATGTTCTTGTATATTATTGGAACAGTTTCAGAACTAAGCCTTGTTCCACAAATGTCTGGAATTATTCTAGAAAACACTTCTGGAACAATTCCAGAACATAAGTTCTAGAACGCGAATATGGAACATTCTAGAACTGTTCTTGATGTTCTAGAACAGTTCCAGAACCGTTCCAATTTCTAGAACAAATTTTCGCAGGGGATGCCCCATAATCTCAAGTGCTTTGTTGCAAATAAATATTTTTCGATATTTTGCCGTGACATCATTTTGCCTTCTCTATCAGCCTAGCATTTCGTGGGCTCCACGCAAGACTATCGTAACTCACTTTATAATATAATATAAAGTGAGTTACGATAGTCTTGCGTGGAGCCCACGAATTTTGTAATTTTACAAAGTGTATGTTGGTTCTAATAACAACTTGTTCCAGACTTCAGATTATTGGAGGTGTTGGTGTGTGTGTGTGTATATAGATATCTTTATTAGAGTCTCATCATGGTTTCACATACATACAACAATTTACAAACAGGGTTAACCATGCCATTCATTTTTGAATTATATGAGACTAATGTGTATGTAAATTAAAATAATCATATTGGTTATTTTGCATAAATTGGCTTAAGTTACATGTATGTTTAATTCTACAAGGCAGGATAATTTTAGAAGCATTGTTTATTAATATGAAGACGTCTAGGAAATTCATCATTGACAGTTTCAGGTGATATTTTTAAGTCTATTTTTTTTGTGGTGTAAAAAGGAATTTATCCGCAGAGGCTAATAACGACACTTTCTCACAGACTTTGCACAGGCTTATCTGGGACAACACATGCATTTAGCCTGGTTTTTCCGGAGCTGGGCTCATTCGTTAAAATCTCCTTTGCTTTACACTAGTTAATGCCAATATTTTCAATATTGTGTTGTTTAATGGTCACTTGTAAGTCACTCTGTTTTATATACTAATATAGTATAGCTTCCATAATTATGTCTTGTTTGGGCTAGTTACACAAGTAAATGGGAAGTGGTTATTAATAAAATATTAGGCAGGCAGCCAGCACTATCATTATCATGGTAGGGATGGGATGATATACAGAGAATCCGATTTTAGGACAAACGGCACCTGGACAATCGGCACCCTGCGTTTTTTGCAATCCCGGACAATCAGCACCCATTAAATTTGTTGACCTGGACAATCGGCACCCGATTAAAGGCTTTGTTGTAATGTCCGTCCTGCAATTTATTTTGTTGTCAAATAATTCATCTATCAAAATTTAAAGACATAGTCATAACGACAAATTTTCTCGTATAAAGCAAACAATGGAGCAGAAATAGTCATGTCCATTTTCGTTCTTCTATTAACACTTATTTTCATTCGCAGTTTGTTGTTTAAGAGAAACATCATAAGTTAAGAAATGCTTTAATTATATTTGATGTATGTGCATTGTTTACAGGTGTTATTAAACCAATAAGCAGATTACGTTAATCAATTAATTTGATAAACAGTTTGTTGACGGGATTTATTAATCATCTCTTTTACCATACCAGTTAGCAGATTAGAAAAATGAGTCCAACAAGGTGCTGACGGGTTTTATCAATTGCCTTTAATCGGGTGCCGATTGTCCGGGTTTACAATTAAATCGGGTGCCAATTGTCCGGTTCGATAAATTTACCGGGTGCCGATTGTCGGGGATTGCAAAAAAACACAGGGTGCCGATTGTCCGGGTGCGGTTTGTCCGGATACCAGAGAATCCATCAATGTTACATCAACCTGACATTTTACAGGTGGACAAAAGTAGATCATAGTGTTATATTGTGGAGGAGGCAATGCCTGGTGTCATAAGGCAGGTACTCTATATTTGAGGCAAGCTCTGTGAAAAGGGAGTTTAATGCAGTGCGTAAAGTGTTGTCCCAGGTAAGCCTGTGCAGTTCCGCTTTTATTGTATTTACTTTTAAAGGAAGACTTTTTTTCTTAACAAAAAATCCAGTTTAGGCGGAAAGTGTCGTCCCTGATTAGCCCGCGCAGTCCGCACAGGCTAATCAGGGACGACACTCGAAGCACATGCATTAAACCCCCTTTTCACAGAGCGAGGCTCATATGCAGTGTTGAATACAAGGATTTAGTGAGTTCTTTAACTACATTGATGAGTGAACAGGTAAAGGCCAATAAAACATGTTATTGAGGTTGGTAGATTTACTTGCTAGGTCATTGTTGTGGAAGTATTCAGTATTCATGTTGAAGGACTCCTGTTTTCATGTTTATTCCAAGAATTGATGACTCTGCAGGATTGTTTTGAGTTCAGGATTTCCTACCAGGAGCCAGTGGTAAGCTGAATATTAATCAGGAACTCAACAAATTAACACTTGTGGTGTTGTGGTATCATGACTCTGATTATCACTTGTGCTGTTGTCATTACGTTTCTTGACGCAGTGACAGGTGTTAGATGAGCAGTTGAACAAAGTCATGATATCCTTATGTGATATTGTCAGGAGAACTAAGTGTTGTGAGTGACTTGGAGTGATTGGTTGTTGACTGAAGATGGTTTGATGGCTTTGCTCAGTTAGCTCAGTGTTTGTAGGGGATTGAATTGTTGTTTTTTACTCAAGAGTCACTGCTCTGTAACATGTTAAACATTGTTTTACTAGCATTCTGTTTATGGAGGCTGATCAGAACGGTCATATTAAATGCTGAAAGTGTTCTGGGATAATCTGTGAGAGAAATATTATGGCTAACCAGAGCTGCAATCGTGTTGTAATATAATATGTACTGTTCGAAAAATGACTGGTAAAAAATGGTTGTGTATATAGTTATGTGAGTTACAAGTATATCAATATTTTTATGCCCCCTAAGGGTGGCATATAGCTTTTGAACTGTCCCTCAGTCCGTCTGTCCGTCAGTCAGTCCGTCCGTTCGTCCGTCCGTCCGTCCATCCGAAAACTTTGACATTGGTCATTACTTTTGCAATATTGAAGATAGCAACTTGATATTTGGCATGCATGTGTACCTCATGGAGTTGCACATTTTGAGTGGTGAAAGGTCAAGGTCATCCTTCAAGGTCAAAGGTCAAATATATGGCTTCAAAGGGGCGCAGAAGGGTGCATTGTGTTTCTGACAAACACATCTCTTGTTTTTTTTTGTTTTTTTGTGCTTTTTAATACAATTTTGTTTAGGATATCTCTAAAGTTTTAAAAATTGCTTTTCATTATTTGTCGATTACTTCGATACCTGATGGAACTAACAAACAAGAATGTTGATAAGAATTAAGATTTATTTTATTCAACACAGGACATAAATTACCATATTATTTACAGCAAGCAGATTTTCATTAGGTTGCAGTTCTTCTGATAATTGGGCTTTAAGTATTGCTTCTTATTAGGTGTACCAGTTCATTAAGCAGCCAGTTCATTTAAATGTGACATTAATTTTGTAATGTGAGTTAATGTCCATTTAATGTTACAGATATGGTTTGAACATTTTGTATTGGGAGGATGTGAAATCTTTCATCTGTTAATGTTAGTTTGGATTGTCATTTATTGCCACATTTGCCTTGGAATATTTCAAATGTTGAATAGTTTTTTTGTAAGCAAATAAAGCTGCATAATGTGAAAATGGTCTAATGCCATATGCGGACAGCATAGCTCCTGACCAGACTGCAGGACTGCGCAGGCTGGTCTGGAGCTACGCTGGGCACGATAAATTTTCAAATGATTCAGCTCAATCATAATAATCAATGATAAACAATTGTGTTTTTTCTGCATCAACGATTGTCAAGTTATTATTATTCATGGTAAAATCATTATCAGAAGTACAACATCTGTACTGTAAATAAGCCAACAAAACTTGTGAAAGCAACTTTTTCATGCTGGATTTGTACACTCCAGTGCCAGTCTTGATTATATATTGATCTCTGGTGAATGTTCAATATCAGGAATTTAGTTCAATCAATTAATCAATTACTGCTTAATAGCACTCTTCTAAGTTTGGTGGTGTTCCAGGAAGGAACACTGTCATGATGTCTAAATGAGAGCCTTGATCAATTAATCTCAAATTTAGGATTTGTGGTTTGGAACTTGATGTTCTTTCAATTTAGATAAATAATTAAGGAAAAAAGACCACAGTGCTTTAAAATAAGTATAATTTGTAATGCAATAACCATGATTTATAACCTTTTTCTAAAATGGGCATGTCTTTACATCTTTGAACAAATTACCTAATTATATATCAGATTTAACTGATGATCAAGATATTCCATTCATAAGTTCAATGATGTTGGAAAACTAATAGTTTCCGGTCTTTCTTTAAAAAAAAGAAGTTTTTATTAATAAATGTAATTAGTTTTGATGTGTTCAATTGTATGAACATATATTGGAACCATGCATGCTAATTAGAACCATGTATCTCATAAAAACCTTTAGATACTTCTAACTACTTAAATCTATCAGCCTTTCTCTTTGAACATTCCAAGTACATTACACCTTCTAGTTTAATTCCGGCTAATTACCTCCAAAGCATTACCAATATATGAACTGCTAGAAAACAAAAGCCCAATTATCCCGGATTCCCCAAGTCAGAAAAAAACACAACAGAACTTCTCTTTATCCAAAGTACAGCAAGATATATCAAGGCAACAGCCCACGGTTTCTGTGACATTTACTGCAATTTCCTGACACAAGTCTCAGTTAATACCAACATTTCAAGTCATAAAATTAAATTTAGTGGTGAAATTAAGCCTATAGCTTGCAGGGTTGCCATGAAAAGTAAGGTTTAAATTGCTGCTATTTAATAAGCAGATAGTGATATTGTGATACTAAGGTGGTGAGAATATTTTTTCTACTGAGTTTCTTCCTTTCTTTTATCATACATTATAACCCTTTGCATGCTGGGATATTTGTCGTCTGCTTAAATGTCGTCTGCTGAATTTCTAAAATAAGCATTTTCTTTGATTTTTTGTCTAAGACCATTATCAGAATAGCGAACAGTTTGGATCCTGATGAGACGCCACGTTTTGTGGCGTCTCATCTGGATCCAAACTGTTTGCAAAGGCCTTCAAAATCCGGATCCAGCGCTCAAAGGGTTATAAACAGGTTTTTAGAAACATTCCTGAAACATCATGAATTCTTTGCACATGAATACAGAATAGCATGTCTTCAAATTTTGATTCTAAATACAGATTGTTCCGGTAGTAAAATATTATGCTAACAAAAAGGTAAAACAAAGTAAATGGGCAATCTATCAGATATTTTTCGTGCACAATCCCCCTTGCCTATTGATTAGTGAGAAATGGTAGGTTTTTAGCTCACCTGAACACAACATGCTCATGGTGAGCTTTTGTGATCGCATTGTATTCGTCGTCTGTCGTGCGTCTTCAGCATACCGGTATATTTTTTAACACTCTGGAAGCCACATTTTATTGTCTTTATGAAACTTGGTCAGAAGATTTGTCCCTATGATATCTTGGCAGAGTTTTAAACTGGCTCATGTGAGGTCAAAAACTAGATCACTAGATCAAATGAAAGGAAAAGTTTGTTAACACTTTAGAATTCACATAAAAACACCAATCTTCATGAAACTTGGTCAGAACAATTATTTTCTAATTATATCTCAGCTTTGTTTAAAAATGTTTCCAGTTGGTTGAAAAACATGGCCGCCAGGGGGAGGGGCAGTTTTCCTTTAATGGCTATAGTAAAACTTTGTTAACACTCTAGAACTAGAAGTCACATTTATAGTCCAATCTGCATGGAACTTGGTCAGAATATTGGTTCTAATGATATCTCTACTGAATTATAAAATGGTTCTGGTTCCTTTAAAAACATGGCTGTCAGGCGGGGCAGTTTTCCTGATATGGCTATAGTTAAACCTTCTCAACACTCTAGATGTAACATTTTTAGTCTAATCTTGGTCAGTACATTTGACCCAATAGAATCTCAGTCAAGTTTGAAACTGGTTCATTTAAGATATGAAAAACTAGGTCAGTAAGTCAAATTAAAGAAAAGCTTCAACATCTCAAAGTCATTTTTCAAGTCAAATTAGTTATGTTCCTTTGTTTCCCAGGTGAGCGCCTTAGGGCCGATGGCCCTCTTGTTCAAGGTTTTCAGAGCTTTGTGAAGAAACAGTTTGGCACCTGTTCTTCAATTTAATTGGACAGGTGCCTTATTTACTTTGATCAATTTGTTCTACAATGCATGCATTCCTTTCATAGTTTTAAGAGGCTGGATTTCTGCTTGGTGGTTGGTTCCTTCAGCAGTTACATTTTATCACATAATAAACTTCTGTTCATTGTGTGTTTGAGGTAAGAGAGATGAATTGTCATGGTCTGGCACATATTACCTTGGACTGGGCTGTCAGTGGATGTGATAACCCACATTCAGCTGTGCTGAATTAATATTAATGACCTTGTTTCTGGGAAAAGCGGGCTTAATACATGTGCATAAAGTGTCACAGATTTGCATGTGCAGTCGCACAGACTAATCAGGGATGACACTTTCTGCCTTGACTGGATTTTCTTAAAAAGAGGATTCATGTAAATGAAAAATTCCATAAAAGTGGAAAGTGTCATCCCTGATTATCCTTTACAGATTGGTTTTCCCAGAGCTTGGCTCAAATTCAAGAATAAGAGAAAAGTGAAATCTGTACAAATGTGGTTTTTAATTGAATTCCCACTGTATGGGTTGTGTATAACTAAATTCTTACTATGGTTGTACCAGTACGAATTGGTCATTATGGAAGATACGTAAGTTCATCATCAAATGATTAATGTAATATAAAATAGATAATGGAAATACATTAGCAAGAATAATCAGACTAATCTGAAACAGGTCACTTATGCCACAAATATAACTCCTACTGTTTAATTATTTATTCATGAAAATCAGGTCTGGTGTGGGGAACTTAATTTACTGTTTCCTTGAAAGCCTACTGACACCCTTTCAATCTCGTTTTTGTTCAGGAAAACACTGATAAATAAGACAGAAAAAAATATAGGAAGTAATTTATTTACTCTTCTCCCCATAATTTCATTGCCTTGTCAGGGTGTGTCTGTTTAAAAAAAAAAAAAAAATGGGTATAAATATTTATTCTTCCAGCAAACAAAATTTAATGTGAAATTATCATTTAAAATGCAGACAGTGCAGCACTATTGTGTATGTTTCTTGTGCCTCAGCTTTCATTGTAAAAGGTTTTGGTTAAATAATTCATTTAATCATATTTCATATTTCTTAAGATTTCATTTTTTCAAAGGAAGAAGTTGAAATTATTTGAAAGTACATTTGTGACACTACATTTGGGTAATATTAGCTAATACCAACAATTAACTATAGCATAAGGATGTCGAATGAACTTGGGTGCTTTCTTCCAAATAAATCTTTATTATAGATATTTGTCTTGTTATCTTTTTTTCCTTCTCTATCAGCCTAGTATTTAACACAATGCAATGAAGTATCTGTTTGTTCTAGTACTAGCATATTCAGGATTTCAGATTCTTGGGTGTGTATGTTTTGGTAATTTGGCAGGAAAAAGAAGCATTGTTTATTAGCATGAAGATGTCTTAGCAATTTATCATTCACAGTTCATGATTGAGCTGAAGCTTTGAAGCCTATTTTGTTCTNTTAACCCTTTGCATGCTGGGAAATTTGTCGTCTGCTAAAATGTCGTCTGCTGAATTTCTAAAATTAGCATTTTCTTCGATTTTTTTCAAAGAATACTATCAGAATAGCAAACAGTTTGGATCCAGATGAGACGCCACGTTCTGTGGCGTCTCATCTGGATCCAAACTGTTTGCAAAGGCCTTCAAAATTCGGTTCCAGCGCTCAAAGGGTTAAAATATCCTTTGCTTCACACGGGTAAATGCCAATATTTGCAATATTATTTTGTTCAATGGTCACTTGTTAGTCAATCTGTTTGGTACACTTCTAGTATAGCTTCCATAATTATGTCTTGCTTGGGCCAGTAACAAAAGTAAATGGGAAGTGGTTATTAATAAAATATTAGGCAGGCAGCCAGCACTATCATTATCATGGTAGGGAGGGGATGATATAGAGAGAATCCATCAATGTTACATCAACCTGACATTTCACAGGTGGACAAAGGTAGATCATAGTGTTATATTGTGGAGGAGGGAATGGCTGGTGTCATGAGTCAGTAAACTTTATATATGAGTTGCGCTCTGTGAAAAGGGGCTTTAATGCATGTGCATAAAGTGTCGTCTCATATTAGCATGTGTAGTATGCACAGGCTAGTCAGGGACAACACCTTCTGCTTTTTTTTGTGTTCCTTCAAGACGAAAATCCAGTTTTGGCGGAAAGTGTCGTCCCTGATAAGCCTGTGCAGACTGCACAGGCTAATAAGAGACTACAAATTTACGCACATGCATTAAACCTTCTTTTCACAGAGCGTGACTCATCTGCAGTGAGGAATATAAGGATTTAATGTGTTCTTGAACTAAAGTCATTAGTGAACAGGTAAAGGCCAATAAAACATGTTATTGGGGTTGGTAGATTACTTGCTAGGTTATTGTTGTGGAAGTCGTGAGTATTCATGTTGAAGTACTCCTGTTTTCATGTTGATTCCAAGAATAGATGACTCTGCAGGATTGTTTTGAGTTCAGGATTTCCTACCAGGAGCTATTGATGACGCTGATTATCACTTGTGCTGTTGTTGTCTCATGACGTGTCATGACGCAGTGACACTCTGGGGTGTTGGATGAGCAGTTGAACAAAGTCATGACATCCTTATGTGATAATGTCAGGAGTACTTAGTGTTGTAAGTGACTTGAAGCGAGTGGTTGTTGACTGAAGATGGATCTAATAGCTTGTCCCAATTAGCTCCGTTTTTCTAGTGGATTGGATTGTTGTTGTTTACTCTAGAGTCACTGCACTGTAACAACTAACACATTGTTTTACTTGCATTCTGTTTAATAAAAGCTGATCAGATGGGTCATATTATACTGTAAGTGTTCTGGGATAATCTGTGAGAGAAAGTTATAGCTAACCAAGGATTCAATGGCGATGTAATATTATATGTACTGGTTTAGAAATGACTGGTTAACAAGGGTACTGTATGTAGATGTATGGGTTATTAATATAAAATATCTTGTTTCTTTTGTGTCTGTGCATTTCATTAAATGTGGATCAAAATAGTTCAAAAGTTCGTCTGCTAAAATGTCGTTTGCTGAATTTCTAAAATTAGCATTTTCTTCGATTTTGTTTTCAAAGAATACTATCAGAAAAGCAAACAGTTTGGATCCTGATGAGACGCCACGTTCTGTGGCGTCTCATCTGGATCCAAACTGTTTGCAAAGGCCTTCAAAATTCGGTTCCAGCACTGAAAGAGTTAATACAGGTTGATGTACTTTCATTTTCATTTGTCGTTCAGATTGCTGTTTTTTCTTGCCTAAGATCAACTTTTATCACCTTGATTTGGTTGTTGCAAGAACAACTGAATACAATTTCTAGACAAAAAAGATCTAAAACAATATTCCTGATTGACAATGGATTGGAGAAAATCATGTACATTTGTTTCCATAAAATAATATGTTTCACAATTTTAATAGGATTGCCACGGTTTATGATCTTAAAAGATCTGATACAATCACCATGACTAGTTCATGTTTATGCCCAAATTTCAGTCACGATAGTGGGTAACTAGCATAATTAGCTTTTACCAAAATTAATCAGTGTTTTATGCTGCACTATTTAACAACTGGCTGTGTTTTATGTTGCAGATGTCTTGATTGCCTGGCCACATGAGGTCGCCACTGTGCCCTAGTGCTGCATGGAAGAGGAAGAATGATCAACACCTGTCTTTTGTTTCTGGTTTTGGGGCCTTCCTTGTACTTTATAGCTGGTAAGTCTTACCTGTAGTTCATAGCTGGTAAGGTTTCCTTGTACTTCATAGCTGATTAGTTTTTTTTGTTCTCCATTAAGTTGATATTTCTTTCTTGTGCATCATATCATAAGGCTTGACTCATGCCTTCCAATGTCAAATTTATGTCACAATACTTGGTACATGATACAAACATTTACAACCCAGCTGCTGGAATGTTGGCGGCTATTAAGGAAGCACCATGTCATGTTAGTCTTTTGGCTGGTTGGCTGATCAGTTTGTACCCAAACTATTACTGGGCGGAAGACTTACAAATAGGCATGTTGTGCAATAGAACCAGATTACATCCTTAATGGCCAATGTGAAATGTGTAACAATCAAAATATTGCTTGTCTGCATCTTCTTAATGCTTGGAAGATTCAAATGCTTGAAACTTATGTTAACCTAGATAAACAAGGGTGTCACACATTAAAACTGAATGGCTTTCATAAATGACACAATTATACTTTTGAGGTCAAAAGCCAAAACAAAGTCCTGTTATTTTCCACATTTCTATTGTCTAACCTGTCAAACTGAATTACCCATTGAAATATTTTTCAGTAACTTTCTCAAATGTTAACATTTATAAGACAGTGTTTCGTATTCAAGAACCAGGTAGTTACCTTTAGGGTCAAGGTCATACTTTGAGGTCAACGGCCAAAACAAATTCCTTTTATATTCCACATTTCTATTGTCTAACCTGTTAAACTGCATTACCCATTGTAAAATTTTTCAGTAACTTTCTCAAATGTTAACATTTATGAAACAGTGTTTCATATTCAAGAACCAGTTAGTTACCTTAAAGGTCAAGGTCATACTTTGTGGTCAAAGGTGAAAATAAAATGGTATTCTTGTCAAAATTCTGCACTTTTGTCTGATGCCCAATTTCTTTAGCCTTTGTGATAATTCTAGTTTGTTAATGAAGTCATTACTAATTGTAGTCAAATTAGTATTTCATTTAATTTGGTGTGAAATATGACATTGTATATAGAATAGCTGACATTGAAAGATTAACCATTCCCCAGAGGTCTGATAAGTACATTGCTCAATGATTTTGAAATGGTAGGAATTCAGTTCTTTGTTTTAACTACCTTCAGAATTGGGATCGAATGACATATACTTCTGAAGAGTCAACATAAATTAAAGTCATTATCAAAAAGTTTCAAAAGAGATTACAATGATTTTGCTATGCTGTTATTTGTGAAAGTATTTGGCTTGAGTAGTTTAGTTATTGTACTTGAAAAAGAATATATGAAGTAATTAGAAATAAATACAAAATGGCTTATTGTACTGCACTGATATGGATGTTATCCATGTGTTGGATTACTTGTGATTGTCGTAGCATATCTCGGGTAGACCGCTGTGACCCCAGAATGTGCGACCCTAAATACTGTGTACCATTGCAGAAATGTGATTTTGAACAATGCAAAAGAGGTAATAGAGTATGTTTTAATGCTGATTTGAAAACAAATGCTCTGTGCTCTGGATGCATACATGTGCTAAAAAATGCAGTCATAAGTCTACCCGGCTCATAAGTCGGGGAGTATACTTTGGTACCAAAATTGGAGATTTTGAATATGTTAGCTTCATAAGTCGAGTCAGAAATTTTACATTTACGAATTTCATAAACGGACCCCATTTTAAATGTACATGAAGTTGCGGTAGTATTCTATACATTGCACATGACGTCACTATGAACTGTTGAACATAGACAAAACCAACAGATGCATTCTAAACTTCGTTTAACACATTCCAATCGCACACTAGTTTCTCACTTATACCAAACTCCCCAGGCGAAATGAAGGCCATATGACCATGGTAGACCATGGCTAAACCATGGTTGACCATGGTCATATGACCATNAGGCATTTTCACAGATTTAGCGTAAGTCCAGTTGTGTTTTTGTTTATCTAATTAATAAATTATTATTATAATGGTTGCACTCAATATTCCACGGTAGTAATTATCCACAAACTATTTTCCGCTTTTAATCCGATGAAACAATGTTATCACTGTAATCCAATCTTTGTACTTTTAATCTGACTGTCAAAACAATTGTTTAGTGTCTCGGTAAAACGTGTTTTTATAACAATGATTGACATACCCAAGAGACCGCTAACTCCACCTTTTTCTCTGAAACAGTTTCAAAGGCGGAGCTATACACGTGCTCTAGCATAATGGGACGATTGCAAGCGAGTTACAAACACGCGATTGGTTAAGCATATCGCTTCTCTAAACAAAGAAATCCAATTTTGTCAGCGAGAAAGGTGTTCTTTATGGCTTCTTGACAGGAAACGGCTTTCCTTTGATGACGTCAAACTGTCGATTCACACATATTGCGAATTTTTGCGAGACTTTAAATGATGTCCTTGATTCTTTGATTATATGAACAGTAAAAAAAAAACACCTGCTAACATGAAGACTTTGGATTAAATTATCAAAATAAAAACAAGAGTAATTGCAAACTGTGATTATATTAATTGGTAAGTATCAGTAAAAATAGGACGTTTTGTTTGTCGTAAATCAACGATTTTTTTTATACAACAACAACAACTATTGCCGCGGGGATCAATCTTCGTCGAATTATATTATTTTTTTCATGGACCACCTCATAAGTCGATACTGGTTTTTTAATCAAATTTTGGAGGTAAAAAATCGCGACTTATGACTGCGTTTTTACGGTAATCAGGAAGGACAATGTTTGCTTTTATGGAATTTTTATAAAGGAAGTCTCTTCTAAACGAATTTTAGATCTGTCTTTGAACTTAAGTCTTCCTCATCAATATTAATCTAAATTTAATGTCTGACAAAAAGCAAAACATTTGAGCCTTGCTTGGGGAAAACGGGGTTTAATGCATGTGCGTAAAGTTTTGTCCCAGATTAGCCTCAGGACAACACTTTACCACATGCATTAAAGCCAGTTTGAACAGAGCGCAGTACATTATAAAGCATGACTGTGGGTCTACTTCAGAGGGTTGTGGTCGTGTGCCAGCCACCCCTGCCCCTACCACCCCACTCACGCCCACAGAGCCAACCATCAATGGGAGCGTCCGGAACGTTGAGTGCACGTCAGGGGAGGTGAACAGAACAGCTTGCCTTAACGAGGGCACCTGCTTCGCTATGGTGCTGAACAACGGAGAAAGAATTGCAGCTTGCCAGTAAGACTTTATGGGATAATTATTTTATAAGATGCGTCATGCAAAAATAGGTCTTATGCCATATGTGGCCAGCAGAGTTCTAGACAATCTTGTATATTCACACAGTCTGGCCAGGAGCAACGCTCTCCAATTTAAAGTCAGACAATTTTTTGTCATCTCATTAGTGGACAGGGTAGCTCCAGACCAGACTACGCGACCGTGCAGGCTGGTCTGTAGCTAAGCTGGCAACATTTGGCATAAATCTATTTTTGAATGATGCAGGTCTAAGGGTTTGTTAAGGCACTCCTTAAAAAAATAGATGTCCGTATTATGTTCTACTCAGTTCTGATAAAAATAAATGAAACTGATATAATAATGAAATTAAGGAATAAGTTATGTCAGTAATAAGTAATGTCAGTTCCTTTTCCGAAATATATTTTTGTCTGGAGATCAAAGTAAAGCCTTATTTTTAATTACTTCTATTGCATTTCAATTATTTATGTTTTATGTACATGATGTATACCTTGTTTGTTTTCATCATTATTTCTTAAAGGGAATTGTACTTTGGACATTTGTCTACCAATCTAACATATTCGATGTTTTGTTATGCTACCCATTGAAGAATGCGGCATATAGCAGTCACACTGTATGTCTGTTCGTCTGTTCTGCCGTACAGCCGTCCAGATAACCGTCCGAAAATGTGTGTCTCAGCCATAACTTTGCAGTGTATTATAGATGGATTTTAAATGACTGAACACAAATGTAAACCATCATATTCCGCATATAACAACCATCTTCCTATCTGAAAGGTCAAATTCACACTAAGAGGTTAAAGGTTAAATTTTGCAACAAACATCTTAACAATTATTGTCTCAGCTAGATTTTATGCCAAACATGACCAGTGGAGCTCCAGACCAGCCAGTATGGTTGCACAGTGTAACACTGATCTGCCTAACTTAGAGGTCAAAGGTCAAATTTGACTATAAAACAGTTTATACATTCCTGTCTTAGCCGATAAATTTGCCATATATGTATAGATCTTGAAATAACTGGGTACAAATGTTAATCATTCTAAGACAATGTGTACCAAGTAACAGCTATCTCCCTACCTCAAAGTTCATGTTCAGACTAGGAGGTTAGATGTCAAATTTGGCCAAAAAAACAGCTTGAAAATTCATGTCTCAGCGATAACTTTGCAATATATTGATGGATTTTTAAATAACTTGGCAGAAATGTTATCCATCATATGACGAGATGTCACATGTTACACAAGTCTCAGTGCTTCAAAGCTGGAGGTCACTCTTAAAGGTCAAAGGTCTGATTTGAAAACAAAAGTGGAATATTAGGGCATCTGTGACCTATGGACACATGTCTTATTGTAAAAGATGTTTGTATTATGCAATTACACTATTTTCACACCTTTATTTAAGTAAAAATGCATATTTATTATTCATACTATTATTCTGTTTTGATTTGTTGTTCACCATGTGTTATACTTGCAGTTGCCCAGAGTATTATAAAGGCAAGAGATGCCAGGAATTTTATATTCCTATTCTGCCTGGCCCATGTAAGCTATTTTTATATACAACATGCTCACATATTATTTCTGTGTCACACTCAAACATGCTCAGAAAAGGAGATTTTGAATGAAGGAAGAAAGCCATGCAGTTAAATCCTCTTTAACATTTATCAAGGAACAAAACAACTACAACAGAAAAAGAATAATAACAGACACAATTAAACTCAATAAATTAATAAGTATTTATAATATGCATTAAGTGGAAATCTCATTGAATTAAAGAATCCCAATGGCTTGTCGGTCATTCAAATTCTATTCTTCAAGAGCATTGTTCTATATTGTGATGAGACAGATTGTGTTTAAATGCAAATGTTCCTGTATTACAGCTGTAAGAATTTATATACGGGTCTGCGATGTGAAAAGATCGACACTGACAATCTCTTTCCATGTACGGTATCCAAAGTAACAGAAGTGGAAACAACTAATACCCTGTTGTACCAACTGGGCCAGTTATTTCCATCTGTTTAAGTCCTCATTTTGCAGTGGCCATGTTACCGTTTGCACTTACCAGCTAAGTTTGGATTGATTCAGCAAGGATTGTTCTCTAAGTGTCGATAGAACTTAGCCTCACTCTTGGAAAACAAGGCTTTATGCATGTGCGTAAAGTGTCGTCTCTGATTAGCGTTTGCAGTCAGCACAAGCTAATCAGGGATGACACTTTCCGCTTGTATGGAATTTTTCATTTAAATGAAGTCTCTTCTTAGGGAAAATCCAGTTTAAGCGGAAAGTGTTGTCCATATAAGCTTATGCAGACAGAAATTAAACCATGTTTTCCCAGAGTGAGGCTTTAATGAATGTCTTTTTTTATTAAAGGGTGATATCATAAAAGTCATCTGAAATATAATGCTCCATTGAAACAGTTAAAAAAGTAATGTCACTCATTTAATATTCTTCTGTCTTCATAATTTGAAGAAAAAAACATCGTCAGTATAACCACTATCATCATCATATCAATATCATCATCAATGTCATTATCATCTTTATAAAGAACTTTCATTTATCCCTTTGAGTGCTGGAACTGGATTTTTAAGGCCTTTGCAAACAGTTTGGATCCAGATGAGACGCCACAGAACGTGGCGTCTCATCAGGATCCAAACTGTTTGCTTTTCTGATAGTGGTCTTAGAAAAAAAATGGAAGAAAATGCTAATTTTAGAAATTCAGCAGACGACATTTTAGCAGACGACAAATATCCCAGCATGCAAAGGGTTAATGAAGGCTATCATCAAAATCACTATCATAATTATAACAACATCATCTCCACAATTATTCCAGACCATATGATACAATGTTTGCTATTGTCTTCAATTGACATCGCGTCACAAGCATCCCGTATTTTTCGTATTCTTTACAGAAATCTTTCCAAATGTCACATCATGGTGTACAGGGAATATTGCCATTTTACTGATAATTGATTGCTGTCTTAATATGTCTAGTCTTATGAATTGAATGAATATTTAAACAATGCAGTGTATAACATGCTATTTTGGATGAAAACAAGTATTTCAACTTCATAATTATGATGAAGTCCCCTTGCTGAATCAATTATTTTTGTGTGAAAACCTAAATTTTCATTTTTGTTAATTACCAATTGCACTTTGAGTTTTAAATAATGTTTTTGGGTGTTTTTGGCTGTTTTGCTATAACTTGTGGATTTCATGGTGTATATGTTGAAGCAGTTTGGTCTTATGATGGTCCAAGGTTGGGGAAAACAGGGCTAAATGCATGTGTGTAAAGTGTCGTCCCAGATTAGCCGGTGCAGTCCGCACAGGCTTGACACTTTTCGCTTTTATGCAATTTTTCATGTAAAGGAAATCTCTTCTAAACAAAAATCTAGTGAAGGCGGAAATTGTCGTCCCGGGTTAGCCTGTGCTGACTGCACAGGCTAATCTCAGGGATGATACTTTACGCATATGCATTAAGCCCAGTTTTCCCAGAACGAGACTCTTAGGATGGTCCAAGGTTGGGGTAACTCTTTAGTGTTGACAGCTTTTGGTGTTCTTTTCTTGCTTTAATTATTGTCAGATGAAATGTTTTAACAGATATACTTGATGTTGTTGCATCTATGTATTGTGTCAGTATTAACGTTATAATTGTAGGTAATCAAAAAAAGACTTTCATTTTAATGCCATGTGTGGATTCACTATTTATTGTGTAATATATTTAACGTCAGATTACAGTCGCAATGTTTTTAGCTCACCTGAGCAGCACGAAGTGCTCAAGGTGAGCTATTGTAATTAACCTGTGCCCAGCATCCAATGTTATGCTGTGTGCCGCGTGCAGTGTATGGTGTGCGTTGTAAATTTATATTTTGATACCATTCTAGATGCCAAATTTTTCATCCAATCTTGATGAAACTTGAAAAGAATCTTTATCTACACAATATCTAGGCTGATATTGAATCTGGGTCACATGTGTCCAAAAACTTGGTCACCAGGTCAAATCTAAGGAAAACCTTGTAACCATTCTAGAGGCCACATTTTATTACTCAATCTTAAGAAAACATAGTTAGAATGTTTATCTTGACTAAATCTAGGCCAAGTTTGAATAAGGGTTATGCATTCAAAAACTAGGTCACCAGGTCAAATGTTAGAAAAACATTATTGCCACTCTAGAGGCCACACTTATTACTCAATCTTGATTAAACTTGATCCAAATGTTTATGTTGACTCTATCTAGGTCGATTTAGAATCTGGTTCACATGCATTAAAAAAAACTAGGTCACAAGGTCAAATCTGATAAAAAATCTTGTAACCACTCTAGAGGCCAAAGTTATGAATAAATCTTGATGAAGCGTGGTCAGATTGTTTATCTTGAAATTGTTAAGGCCGAGCTTGAATCTGGGTCACATGCTTGTTAAAGCTAGGTCACCAGGTCAAATCTTAGAAAACCTTGTTACCACTCTAGAGGCCCTATTTATGACTTAATCTTGATGATGCTTTGTCAGAATGTTTATCTTAACACTATCTGGGCCAAGTTTGAGTCTGGGATGTGTGTTCAAAAAAGCAGGTCACCAGGTTAAGTTTTCAACAATTGGTGTCCTTGAACTCTTGTGAGCGCTTAAAAGAGCAATCATGACCCCTTTTTGTTACTGTTTAAAATATTGGGTAAGTAAAGTTTTTCTTTTAATTTATTGCTGGGTCATTATGTTATCCTGCGCTCTGTATGAACACGCCAGGAATCTTATAAACCTAGCCACTTCCTGTTGACTGGATATAGGAAAATGTATCTGGTCACCCCTTTATTAGGTCAATGTTGCAGTAGAAACAGGATAAATTACAGGAGATGGTCTGTGTCTCAATACATTGTATACTGTTGGCAGTGGCAGTATTTTGTGGAATTTGTTGATGTAGTACACACATACATGTGTACAAAAAAACTACTCAAAGTTTAACTATTGAGTTTCTTTTCTCTGGCAAAAAACATTCCAACAAAACTGCATACGATATAATTATAGGAACCTTAAACATTAAAATGATGGTATGAAATAAAATTAACTAAAGATAATTTCAAATACATACACTGTAAATCCTTTATAACGCGATTGACGGGGTCAAATCAACGCGACCGCGTTATAAACGGATCCGCGTTATAAGTTCTGAGCGCATTTATTGGTACAGGTATGGTATTGGTCCCTGTTTATTGCCATGCTGTGTTGTCATTCTCCAATACATGCATATAAACCGAATCGTATCGATAACTGTATACATACCGCTTTTATAGTGTGCATATATATCCGATAATCCGAAATAATTACCACAAATGATCCTGACATGTTATGACGATAAATGTGTTTAAATAAATCCGTTAACACGAGCATATGCCTACGCATTATTTCAGAAGTGTAAAGAGTACAGTGCATTATGGGATAGAGCATTTATTAGGTACGGTTCTGACCAATGGACAGCGAATTTAAAATTAGATTAAATGCAATACCTGACAAAGAAATGTTTTATTGCGTCATACGCAGTCATGTAAAAAACGTGCTTCACGGGGACTTTAAAAAATTCTGAAATGCTACATGTACACATGATTTTCTGAAAATCGTGCCATGGTAAAACAAATTTTCTGGGAATTGTAAGATATTCAACACACGTAACTTTACGAATGATTAAACAACAAGAGAGATACATGTATTGTTTATTAATCATGAATGTTCAGAATACTGCATATAATAAACGATAAAACGGATACATTTTAATACGCATAAAATACAATACAATAAGTGATGCAAAACATCACAACAGCAGCAGCGTTGATTCTGCTATGTTGAGGTCTCTGGAGACTGAGACCTGCGCTTCTCCGCTACGTAACCGATCAACAACATTCAATTTCTCCGCAATACTGTAAGCCTTTTGTTTTCTTGATTCCATGTTGTATCAATACTAAAGAGTTTATGAAACGTCAGCAAAAACTTACCCTGTTTTATACTTCCTGTGGGCAGTATATTTCACGGCTGGTCTTTTCATGTAGACAAACTGCAATATTATCAAAGTAAGAATGTCTCAATTAACTTTAATTTAATAATTAATCCACGTGCACTTACCTTAATGAACTTAAGGCATTTAACCCCTATTAAGGAACAATAAACCCTGACACGAAAGTTTTTCACACCTTTATTCACATTGAACAACATATTATCACCAATAAGCAACCGAGTGTCTAACCGCTAAGCGATTATAATCATTTAAACGGACTTTTTGAATCAAGCATGCAATCTGTGAACGCCGCCATCTTTGAATTTTCTGAAAATACACGAAGTTGCATATCATGGATTTGAATCAGAAATGGAAGGTTGGAGAAAAAACGGGATCCAAGCATCCCCCGCGTTATATTGGATTCAGCGCTATAACGGAGAGCGTTATATTGGATTTACAGTGTATTCAACACAATAGGGTATATTTCTCATTTGGTGGTTTCGTCAGGTAGTTTGCAATTTAAAGACTCTTTTTAAACTCCTTTAAAATTGTGCCTTGCTCTGGAAAAACACACTTTCCGATTAAACTAGGTTTTTGCTAAGATGAGACTTTCTTTTAATGAAAAAATATCATAAAAGCAGTAAGTGTTGTCCCTGATAAGCCTGACCAGACTGCACAGGCTTATTTTGGACAACACTTTATGCACATACATTAAACACTGCTTTCCCAGATCGAGGCTCAATTGTTTTACTTATGAACACTTACATTGCCAAATTTTAGTTTAAAAGCTGTGACTTTGTAGATCCAGCATTGATTGCCTGCTTAGGAATTTGAGGCACGAAGCTTAATTGAGTGTAACAAGATTGGCATGATTGGCACATATAGTGTTACCTGAAGTACAAAGAAGGACTTTATGAATGGAAGGTTATAGTAGGTGTGTGGTTGGTAAATTGGGTTAGTGCACAGGAATGTTCAAATGCATTCTTAAAATTCTGAATGTTCAGCATTCTGAGAAAGAGAGCAGTAAAACATGGAAGAACAGAAAGCAAAAATATGTTTAAAATATATTTATTAAAAATGTTTGTCCCGAATGATGGGAGGCGATGCATGAACCTAGCTGTGATTTGTTATAATAGTTCATAAAATATTTCCTTCTTGTAGAATGCTAGCATTTTATATTTAGTTTTGGTAATTTGATATGAGGACCATTATAACATGGACTTGACCAATTAGGTTGAATAGCCCTTTGAGCGCTGGAACCGGATTTTGAAGGCCTTTGCAAACAGTTTGGATCCAGATGAGACGCCACAGAACGTGGCGTCTCATCAGGATCCAAACTGTTTGCTTTTCTGATAGTATTTTTTGAAAAAAATCGAAGAAAATGCTAATTTTAGAAATTTAGCAGACAACATTTTAGCAGACGAAAAATTTCCCAGCATGCAAAGGGATAGGATCCATCTATATATGAGCTGATTGTGTCTAATGCAGCCAGTGTAGCACAAGAACAAACTGTGCAGTGGCAATAAGAAGTAGTTGTATAAAAATATGAGAATATACTTTTTCGCAGCTATTTGCAAGTTATTGCCCTTTGTTATTTTTTCTATGTTTAAGGATAAGGGAATATTCCTTGTGAACACAACTCTTCCTACAGTATATTCTACTGAGTTTTTTGAAGTCCAATAATAAATCAATGTTCAGGCTTTAGAGATGGAAACCTCATATTTTTTATTTTCAATCAAAAATTTAAAACAAGGTCTGGCCCCCACCTTCAATCACGCTGTCAGTTTTGCAAATTGTTAGTCCTGGCCTCAAAAGTCTTCATGTTTAATGCGGAATTATGATCATTTTTTTAAGGAACCTTAAAACTTGTAACGTAACAGCATATGCATATTATTATAAAATAATATTTAATAAACAATATGCATATGCTGTTACGTGTTAAATATTATGTTATATATGTATATATATATATATAGGATGACTCGACAAGGCAAGAATAGCTATCCTTGAAATGGCATAATTGTTGAGTCTTGATTGACTGACTGAAATTTCTATTTCCTACTCTAATATTAATAGTTTTATACATGTTTAATTTGGTTGTGGAACTTGTTCTAATTCTGTATAAAATTGTCTCAAAACAATAAACTTTGGAATGTTCTGACTTAGTAAATAGATAAAATTTGATTATTTATTTCAAAATTTATAAATATAATCTTTCTAAGAAAGATATTTGTGTAAAGAGTTTTGGATTATTTATGTAACTATAATAAATAAACTGCAATAGAATGCAAATATAGCTTTTGATAGTGTTCGAAAATAGGTTGTGACCGAAAATAGGTTGTTACTGGGATAACGTATCTCAGGCACACTAATAATGAAACAACATCAGAAACTAACAAACTGTTTGAGAGAAAATAATCACTTTTTGAGCCTGGAATCAGAAGTTTGTTCTGTGGTGTGAAACATGATCAAATGATTGAATGTGTATTGGTCTACACGAGCCATAACGATTCTGTCTAGATAATATTCTATGGATTTCATTGAAAATTCTGTTAGAAATCAGGCCCAGTATTCATCAAATACAGAGAGCCGTTGCTAATAGCCTGAGAATATTAGCCCTAGAGATGTGGAACTTTCTCAGAACATTATTGTATGTTTTTATCAGCAGTAATAACATTTGTAGACCGTGTTTGTGATTGTCGTTCCACAATATAAGATTTGTATTACATAATTTCAACCATGACCTCTTGGCAGCCATTTTCAAATTGCAACACATCCATAGAAGCCTAGAATGGTAAATATTTTTATTATATACCTGTAACCCTTTGCATGCTGGGAAATTTGTCGTCTGCTAAAATGTTGTCTGCTAAATTTCTTAAATTAGCATTTTCTTNCTTTGAGTTCAAAGGTAAAAAATGGCCATAAATGAGCTTGTCCGGGCCATAACTATGTCGTTCATTGTGAGATTTTAAAATCATTTGGCACATTTGTTCACCTTCATTGGACGGTATGTCGCGTGAAAGAATTACGTCGATATCTTCAAGGTCAAGGTCACACTTGGAGTTCAAAGGTAAAAAATGGCCATAAATGAGCTTATCCGGGCCATAAGTATGTCGTTCATTGTGAGATTTTATTTTGTTCACAGTCATTGGACGGCGTGTCATGCGAAAGAATTCAAGAGTTCAAAGGTCAAAATGGCCATAAATGATAATGGAATAATAATTCTTAAAAATTGCCATAAATTAGCTTCTCTTGTTTTGTCAAGACAGCATGCAAAACATTCTGTGTCAATGCAGCATGTGGGGGTATACGCCACGTCTGTGACAAAGCTCTAGTTTGTTCATGAAATGAAACTCCTTATAGGAAAACTGGGTTTAATTCATGTGTTGAAAGTGTGGTCCCAGATTAGCTTGTGCATTCTCCACAGGCTATTCAGGGACAACACTTTCTACTTTTATGTAATATTTTCGTTGAATGGTATCTTCTAGTTGTATAGTGTCATCCCTGATAAGCCTGTGTTTTTTTTTGGGGGGGGGGCTGGAATAAAGGAAAATATCATTGAGCCTTTCTCTGGGAAAACGGGGCTTAATGCATGTGTGATACGTGTTGTCCCAGATTAGCCTTTGCAGTCAGCACAGAATAATCTGGGAAGACACTTTCCGCCTAGAGTGGATTTTTGTTTAGAAAAGACATCCTTTTAACAAAAAACTTCCATAAAAGTGGACAGTTTTGTCCCAGATTTGCCTCTGCGAACAGCACGGGCTAATTTAGAATGACACTTTTTTGCACATTCATTAAATTCTGTTTTTCCAGTGGGTGTCTCATATCTATGAGATTCTTTTATGAGCCATAAAATGAGTCAAGCTAACAACTATGAGATTTAATGCAATTTTCAGACAGAGCACTTTTGATAAAACATTTTTGATTTACAACAAACCTGAAGTGAAAAAAACTTCATGGAAATGGCAGATGCAGATTTCCTGATCATAAACATAGGATGAATTGGCAAGGCAAGAATGGCTAGACTTGAAATGGCATGATTGTTGAGTCTTGATTGACTGACTGAAATTTCCATTTCCTTCTTTAATGTTAACAGTTTTATACATGTTTAATTTGGTAGTGGAACTTGCTCTAATACTGTATATTATTGTCTAAAAACCATAAACTTTGGAATGTTCTGACTTAGAAAAATAGATAAAATTTGATTATTGATTTTGAAATTCATAATAATAATCTTTCTTAGAAGGAAATTTGTGTAAAGAGTCCTATGGATTATTAATGTAACCATGATAAACAAACTGCAATAGAATGCAAATATATCTTTTGAGGAAGTGTTCGAAAACAGGTTGTGACCGAAAATAGGTTGTCATTGAAAATAGGTTGTGACCGAGATATTGTTTCTGGCACACTAATAATAAAACAACATTGGAAACTAACAAACTGTTTGAGAAAAAATAATCACTTTTGAGCCTGGAATCAGAGGTTTGTTCTGTGGCGTGAAACATAATAAAATGATTCAATGTGTATTGGTCTACACTTTCTTGCAGTGAGGGAGCCATAACGATTCTGTATAGATAATATTCTATGGATTTCATTGAAAATTCTGTTAGAAATTGTCCCAGTATTCATCAAATACAGGGAGGCGTTGCTAATAGCCTGAGAACATTAGCCCTAGAGATGTGGAACTTTCTCAGAACATTATTGTATGTTTGTATCAGCAGTAACAACATTTGTAGACTGGTGTTTGTGATTGTCGTTCCACAATATAAGATTTGTATTACATCATTTCAACCATGACCTCTTGGCAGCCATTTTCAATTTGCAACACATCCATACAAGCCTAGAATGGTAAATATTTGTATCGAAAAATATTTTGAAACGAAAACATATGTGGCGTGTTCTGACAAAACTGGGCAAAATGCTTGTGCGTAAAGTGTCATCCCAGATTAGCCTGTGCAGTCCGCACAGGCTAATCCGGGACGTCACTTTCCGCCTAAACTGAATTTTCGCTTAAAAGAGACGTCCTTTAAAAATTCCATAAAAGCGGAAAATGTCGTCCCTGATTAGCCTGTGCGGACTGCACAGGCTAATCTGGGATGACAATTTACGCACAAGCATTTTGCCCAGTTTTTTCAGAACATGCCACATATTTGTTTGAGTGACAATATGATTGGTCTTTAAGATTAGAATAAGTTAAAAGTGACAGTCATTATTCAGGCATACTGCATCCTGCATCCGACCATTAACCTGTTTATGGAGATTTGCTTTGAAGATATTTATCTTATTTTATTGTCTCAATGTCATGTACAATGAAAAGGAATGTCTCACATTGCGTTATTGAATGAGATGTTGTCATATTTCAAATCTAGTAGAACAAAAACAAGCAAAACAAAAACACGCAAAATTTTAATGTTATAATGGTGCAGCTTTTAAAAATAATCACAAAATTCCTGGAAACAATAAAATGTGCAATAAATGACAGTCCCAATATTTCTCAGTAACTTAATGATAATGGTTCCCAGACTGAAGTCTAGCTGTGGCAAACTGTAGGTTTAGTTTATATGATTCTGTTAACAGGACCTTTGGGAGGGATTGTGGGCCCAAATGGCTGGGAATCAATTATTCACTGTTACCATCATTTATATTGCATGCTCTTTAATTATTCTGTCTTAAAAGATACCTAAACATGGTTTGTCTAGAATTATGGCAAAGCATGATTAACTAAAGAGGAGTGGTTGGTAGGTTCAACTAGTTTAAAACTTGTGGCTGACTTTCTCATGTACATGATTTGTTCATGAAATGAGACTCGTTAAGGGAAAACTGGGTTTAATGCATGTGCGTAAAGTGTGGTTCCAGATTAGCCTGTGCATTCCGCACAGGCTAATCAGGGACAACACTTGTTTCCTTTTATGGAATTTTTTGTTAAAAGGTCTCATCTAGGTGGAAAGTGTCATCCCTGAAAAGCCTGTGCAGACTGCACATGCTTATCTAGGCCTCACTTTAGGCACATGCATTAAACCCAGTTTTCCCAGAACGAGTCTCATTTCATGAACAAATCATGTTCTGATGACCGGTTTTCCCACAAGAGGCTCAAATATTCTCATTATGTCACAGATACACTATATTTGGACATCAATTAACTGACTCTCTTATACTATTTGTCTCCATAATATTTGCTAGACCATGTACTGGTTATTTTGTTAAGAATCAATTGATGTCTATATTTCATGATACAATAGATCCATTCCGTGGGAAAACTTGGTTAAAGCATGTGCCTAAAGTATCATCCCTGATAAGCCTGTTCAGTCTGCACAAGCTAATCATGGATGACACTTTCTGCCTAGACTGGAATTTTGTTTAGAAAAGACATCCTTTAAGCAAATGATTCCATTAAAGCAGACTGAGTGTTGTCACTGATTTTTTAGATTTCATTTGTGTTTTCACTCTCCAATTTTTACAAGTGTAAATTGATTATTTTGGTTTAATGGTTTTGTTTCCATGTCTGTGTAAATCTAACGGTTCAATTTCTTCAGGTATTTGGTTTTCTGGTATTTGTGAAAATGATTTTGAATGTGTTCACATTTTAAGACTAATATGGTTGGGCTTCTTAAGCGTTCTTGAGTATTGTTGTTGATTGGTTTGAGAAAACGGAGCAAAATGTCTAGTTGCCCCAAAAAACCTTCACTATTGGCGTTTTACCATGCAAACCTTGTCCTGACTATAAAAGTCTGTCTTATAATTCCTTTGTGTGCATATTTGATATTAATATTGCTAAAACATACCACTCAATCTTATTGTGTAAACTATTTGAGAATTAAAAAGCATTACAGATGAAAGAACAAATAAATGCTCATTTCATTTATGATTATTTAAACATTCTGAAACTCCTTGTTTCTATGACATTAACTCTTCACCAGTGGTCTCCCCTGAAATTCAAAATCCTTCCTTCAGCAAAGTGACATACGCATGTTACTTATTTTGCAAATTTACATAATTAAATATTGATAACACATTTTGAGAACAATAAAATGAAGTGCATTGTGTTTATTAAAGGTTATTCACATGCTTCCATACTTTTGAAAATAAATCCTGCACAAATAATTTTACTGCAAAGCGTTAACACCTTTAAACCAATGTATCTGAAAGTAAAATTCTGTCAAGTATTTTAAAAGAAGTGCCAACACTGGCTTTCAAACATGAAACCTATGAAGTCAACATTTTCCACACTCAGACCACTACACCAAACAGTCTAGGAAATGTATTATACTCGCTATAATACGCCTAATACAGTTTGTTTTTTTGTTATTAACATTAAATAATAAAATGTATATATTTAGTTAGAAATGGTATCCCTTAACAAACAGTATCACCATTAATATTCAAATGATGATCATCTTGATTTGGACCATCTTGGTATTGGCCATCAATGACATCGGCTGCCATCAACTTTGGCCATCATCAATTCAGGCCATTCTTACGTGACTTCATAAGGGGAGATCACTTTGAGAAGTTTGACAAACAGCCCAATACTTGTCAGTCCTGATTTGTGTGAAATGTATTTATTAATTTGCTTTATGAAGTGCTGACTAAGTTGGCTAATTATGTGTGCCTATATTATTTGTATGTGCTATTTGTTGTTAAAAATTGCTAGAATATAATTAAAGTTTTTCATTATTTCAGTTTTCATTTACATAATCTATTATCTTTTCATGAAAATATAATTAATGCAGTTTTCATTTGTATTAATGATAAGCTTGTTTAAACATGTATTATCATGCATTGGCAAAAAAATTACGTACATCAATTTTCGTCATAGGGATTTATTAATTTTGATAAATACAATTTCTCCATTTTAAAACCTGTTCTGATATGAGCTTTGCTCTGGTAAAACAGGGCTTAATGTATGCGCTAACACTTTCTGCCAAGACTGATTTTTTTTTAAGAAGAGACTTCCTTTAAAGGAAACATTCCATAAAAATGAAAAGCGTCGTCCCTTATTAACCTGTGCGGACTGCAAAGCCTAATCAGGGATGGCACTTTACACATATGCAATAAGCCCTGTTTTCCCAGAGTGAGGCTCATATATATATATATATAATATTCCATAAAACACATTAAAAATCACACACACCAGATGCAATGTTGTGTTTGTTGTTGCAGCCCAAGATGACCCTGTATCACGGGCTGGGATTGCTGCCAGTATTGCTGTACTCATCATCATAGTGGTCGTATTCATTGTCGTAGCCATACTGTACTACAGGTACGTTATATTGGTGTTCATTGTTGTAGCCATACTGTACTACAGGTACGTTATATTGGTGTTCATTGTCATAGCCATACTGTACTACAGGTACGTTATATTGGTGTTCATTGTCGTAGCCATACTGTACTACAGGTACGTTATATTGGTGTAATAGCTCACTTCATTGTCCCAGCTATAACTATAGTACAGGTATTGGTGTAAATTGAAGCTAACTTTATTGCCACAGCAAAACCTGTTCTACATTTTCTACATATTGGTGTAGCTGTGCTCAATTCGTTTTCAGAGCTACAACAGTTACTGTACTGTAGTTATAACCTATTGGTGTACTAGTACAAATAATTGTCATAGCTATTAATGTACTACAGGTACAACCTATTGATGTAATAGTACACTTCATTGTCACAGCTTTAATTTTACTAAAGGCAATAGATATTGGTGTAACTGCGTAGTTCAATGTCAAAGTTATAACTGTACTACAGATACTACATATTGGTGTAATTGCGTAATTCAATGTCACAGTTATAACTGTACTACAGATACTACATATTGGTGTAATTGCGTAATTCAATGTCAAAGTTATAACTGTACTACATGCACTAGATATTGGTGTAATTGCTCACTATAATGTCAAAGCTATAACTGTTCTACAGATACTACATATTGGTGTAATTGCGTAATTCAATGTCAAAGTTGTAACTGTACTAAAGGTACTACATTGTCAGTTTTAGTGTACCGGTAATTGCTCACTTCATTGTAACAGTTATGAATATACTACAGGTACTACATTGTCAGTTTTAGTGTACCGGTAATTGCTCACTTCATTGACACAGTTGCCATGATTATGATCATTATCATGCTGCTGCTTGTGCTGCTGATGATGATGACAATGATGATTATGATGATAATGATCATGAACAGTCCTAGAATCTTTCTCAGGCGTGTAGACGGTAATATAACGGATCTGCAGTGCATTTATAGAATATATTTAAACTAGATTCATACAGTGTGCTTTCTTTTTTTTTGCCACACATTTTGCTCTGTTGAAGTAAATTCTTGGTAAATTGTTCAAAGGTTATTCAATCAAGGTGACACTGCATTTAATTTCCTTGAAATTTATGTATTCAACAGAAAATGTCTGCAGTTGATTGATGTTCTGCTTCAAGAACTTCTGAAATTAATAGTACATGGTAAAATGATTGGACTAAAATTAAGTGTATTGCCTGAAAATTAAGGTCTATGTTTACATATTTAAATAAGGTATAGAATGTTTGAGTGGATTTATTGCGAGCTTCCATCATGGTCACATATTTACATATAAATGGAAAGTTCACAGAGCTGCAGCTTTGAAGTATATGAGGCGGAAAGATGGAAGTACGGGTCATATTCGGATTGTCTCGTTCCCATGTTGTTTACTGGCTTCACTTCAATTTAATTATTGTTCACTTATTGGCAACAAGGGAAGGTCTTAAAATGGAGCTTGTCTAGTAAAAACATTTACTGATCTGGCATGATAGACCGTAGTAAATTTCAGTAGGCGGATCATTAAATATGCAAGCCTATATTCTTAATTAGCATGAATATAGCCATGAATATGCTGACTTGTAAATTGTATTTTTATGGCCAATTTGAGGATATTGGCCCATGAAATGTACAATTATATTGCATCAAGCTAAGGTTTTTATTGGTAGTTTACTAATTAAAATAATGGAATTTTTGTTACAGGTCCTGACCTTTGTCACTCATTTCCAGTCATTTCTGTAGAAATTTAACATTTTAGATATATAAATGTAAAGTGAACATTTAACTAAAAAAAAATTTCAATGATTTAATATTAACCAAACACTCACTCAGAAAACTTACTCATGCAATCTGTAAATAATGAAACTCATGCATCAATGCAGTGTTAATGAAATCATGAAATTTATCTTGACTTGTTGAAAGTCTGTCTTGTCATTTTTTAAGCAAATTTTCATTGCAACAAGCATTTGAAATAATCAAGTATCAATTTTGGTTCAATTTGCCATTATTGTCTTAATTAACCCTTTAAGCGCTGGAACCGAATTTTGAAGGCCTTTGCAAACAGTTTGGATCCAGATGAGACGCCACAGAACGTGGCGTCTCATCAGGATCCAAACTGTTTGCTATTCTGATAGTATTCTTTGAAAAAAAAATCGAAGAAAATGCTAATTTTAGAAATTCAGCAGACGACATTTTAGCAGACAACAAATTTCCCAGCATGCAAAGGGTTAACAGAATAACTAAAATGAGCCTCGCTTTGAGAAAACGGGGTTTGATGCATGTGCTAATAGTGTTATCCCAGATTAGCATGAGCAGTTCGCACAGACTAATCGGGGACAACACTTTCCGTCTACACTGAATTTTCGTTAAGAAGAGACTTCCTTGAAACGAAAAATACCATGAAAGCGGATAGTGTCGTTGTTGATTAGAATGTGCAGACAGCACAATCTAATCTGGGATGACACTTTACGGACATGCATTAAACCCTGTTTTCCCAGAGCGAGGCTCATATGTATGCAGTGCAGAGACACATGGTTTAGTTTTGCCTGCAAGTTCAAAGTTCCCTGTTTCAGGCGTAAGAAAGCAGCCGAGAGGGAGAGCATTGACAAGAATGCAAATGGTAATCTGCTGTCCAATGGGGAGAGATCAGAGAGCCATATTGTAAGTTGGCATGGACAAAACCTATAGCAATGTTGTCTGGGGACTAATAAGGGAACAAAGGGGACTAATAAGAAAACACAGGCACTTTGCCTCGGCGTCTTGGTTTTGTCTATGTCTGTATTGCTTGCTTTTCTGCTTGAATAACCTTTGTTCTTAGGTGTATGCCTTCTTGCTTCACCAAGTTATCTTCTTTAACTCAGACTTACTGTGTTTCCATGTGGGAAAAGTATTATTGCTACAAATTTACTGCAGAATACATGTTGAATAATAACTATTCATATACACCATTATACTCATCTGGGTTTATTTTACCATATTCCCTTTTTAGCAGCACAATTGTACATCATTCCAACAGTACTGGGAGTTGTTCTCTTACTTTATGGAGTTTACATGAGTTAATGTGGTGACATCATTAAAAACAATTAATAAGATGACATCATTACGAACATCCAAAGACAAAAACAAATACTGATTACCTTAATTGTATAATGTGTGCTGGTGTCCATTATGTTCTCATGGTGAGCTTTTGTGATCACCTTTTGTCTGTGTCTGTTTTGCGTCTTCAACATTTTCCTTGTTAACACTATAGGGTTCACATTTATTATCTAGTCTCAATGAAACTTGGTCAGAAGATTTGTCCCAATAATTGTTTGGCCTAGTTTGAAACTGCGTAATGTAAGGTCAAAGACTATGTCAATAAGTCAAATTAAAGAAAAAGTTTGTTTACACTCAGAAGTCACATTTATTTTCCAATCTTTATGAAGCTTGGTCAGATTTTTTGTTCGAATGATATCTTGGTCAAGTTGGAAAATGGTTCCGGTTTGTTGAAAAACATGGCCGACAGGGGTCGTGGCTGTTTTCCTTGTATGACTATAGGGAAACCAGGTTAAAGCTTCATTGGCCACATTTTTTTCCAATCTTCATGAAACTTGGTCAAATTATTTGTTCCAAAGAAATCTCATCTGAGTTTGAAATTGGGTCCCTTGAGGTCAAAAACTAGGTCACAAGATCAAATTTAAAAAAAAAGAAGCTTGTTAACTCTCTAGAAGTCGCATTTTTCGTCCAATCTTCTTGAAACTTGATCAAACTATTTGTTCTAACGATATCTCAGCCGACTTTGAAAAATCAAAATGTGCCTTAAAATTAAATATTAAAGTTTCATAAAGTACTTTATTATTTTAAACTCCGCCTTCTCCAAATAGTTTAGTTCCTTCTAGTCTCAAATGAACACCTTAGGGCCCATGGCCCTCCTGTTCATTTAAAGTTGGTTTCATTCGAAGTTTCATTCATCTAGGAAGAAAAAGAATCGGAGTCCTAGAAGGTAGAGTGAGTATGAGGCAATGCCACACTGTGTGTTAGCATAACATCTTCTGTACGGCCAGAGCAGCTAGTTTTAGTAGAATCTTTTGGCCGCTCTTTAACCCTGCTTGTTTTTTTTTTATCTATGAATTTGTCAAAGTTTATCAAACAAAGTATTTATACTTTTTACTCACCAAAGCAAGTTCTCTTCTGAGTCTGCACATGCTAATCTGGGACGGCTGTTTACGCACATGCATTAAGCACTGTTTTCCCAGAGCAAGACTCGCTATGTGTCCACAATATCCCAATTCAATAATATGTGTTACACTCAGAGCAATGTGATAATGAATGAAATCATAAAAAGAGTTAATTATGTAAACAGAGAAAGTAGTATATTATCTTTTTAAACGTGACCAAATTAAGTTTTTCTTATATTACATCTATAATTATATGCCAACACTATTATGTAGAGGCGGTATAAAGGAATGACGGTGTCACATAAGTCTTTTGCTGTGACCGTCGATCCTGTAACTTTGCAGGCTGTATCTACCCTCAGCATTGAAATATTTCAAAATATCATGGTACAAATGTTAACCTACATGAGCTGACATGTCACACACAAAACTATATGGCTACCATTCAGGTCAAGGTTATACTTTGAGGTCACATATCATAATGTAGCCTTTTCTTTTTAGCTCACCTAAGCACAACATGCTCATAAGCTCACCTGAGCACAACGTGCTCATGGTGAGCTTTTGTAATCGCCTTTTGTCCGTCGTGCGGCGTCCATCGTGCGGCGTCAAACATTTACCTTGTTAACACTCTAGAGGCCACATTTATTGTCCAATCTTCATGAAACTTGGTCAGAACATGTGTCCCAATAATATCTTGGACGAGTTTGAAAATGGTTCCGGTTGGATGAAAAACATGGCCGCCAGTGAGCGGGGCAGTTTTACTTATATGGCTTTACTGTTTAGTAAAACCTTGTTAACACTCTAGAAGTCACATTTTTAGTCCAATCTTCATAAAACTTAATCAGAACATTCGTCCCAATAATACCTTGGACGAGTTCGAAAATGGTTCTGGTTGGTTGAAAAACATGGCTGCCAGGGGCCGTGGCAGTTTTTCTTATATGGCTATAGTAAAACCTTGTTAACACTCTAGAAGTCACATTGTTAGTCCAGTCTTCATGAAACTTGGTCAGAACATGTGTCNTGGTCGAAAATCATAAAACAGCACATTATTGTTAAAAGAGCTTCTGTCCTACTTAATTTGACCATGCATTGACATTTGTAGCTCGGCTGTTTTCAAAGAAAACCCGAGGTATTTTCATAGCCAGCTCGTCCGCCATTCGCGCGGCGTCCCAAAACTTTGACGTAGGCCTTAACTTTTGCAATATTGAAGATAGCAACTTGATATTTGGCATGCATGTGTATCTCATGGAGCTGCACATTTTGAGTTGTGAAAGGTCAAGGTCAAGGTCATCCTTCAAGGTCTAAGGTCAAAACAATTTTTTTTTATGTGTATTTCATGGACCTGCACATTTTGAGTGGTGAAAAGGTAAAGGTCAATGAAGGTCAAAGGTCAAAAAAACTTAATCCAAGCACCCACAGCCGAGCATTGGCATCCGCTATGCGGTGCTCTTGTTTTAAATAAACTAGAACAAATGTTACCTGAATATTGAGACATTTGATGATCCCGTAATGTATAAATTCCAACTCGCCAAAAAATGGTAATATTCATGAATTTTCTTAAAGGACTAATTTAAGCGATATTTCAACAAGAACAAGTCTTAAATAGTATAAAATGAACATAAATTCAATCAAGTTATTAACAATTGAACCCTATAATTGTAGATATTTATCAATTTTTGTTGTTTTTGTTTTCAACTAACACTGTTTATGATTGCAAATAAAGGAATGTTTATTTTTTGGATACAATTAAATTGGTACTTAACTTTTAAAGATTAGTCGCTGTGTGTCACACATTTAACCAATATGTATGTCACAACAAATATATGCTTCTACTGGGAAACCCCATTATATGGCCCCATCTTGGATTTTCAAAAAATCAGGCAGAGCATAATAGTGTTTTTGTGAATTCAAACTCAAATGGCGCAAGGATATATCTCATGGTGGTGTAGAAATACATTCTTAAACACACATCAAGGTATTTAGGCTTTTTTATTGCATTTTAAATTTGATTTTTGGTTCCAAGTAAATTTCCCTGGGAACAACTCCCCTTTTTTTAACCATTCTGCATTGTACTCAAAAGAATTGCCATATCTGGTATTGTCAAAGGTCCGTTTTGAGTACAATTATTTGGACTAGGAATGTAAACCTTTATGAGACAAGAACCACATCTGAGCTATCTTGAAGGTCATACTTTGTCATACTTGAAGATCTAAAGTCAGAATACAGCCTTGATTGTGTGTGTCAGAGGGGTATGTGGGGGGATTAATAACAGTCCGTGATAATTATAATTTTAATAATTTTCTTATTAAAACTAATTTAATCACTTCTGCATTAAAAATTGTATTTAAAGGTAGATTTAGATATATAGTTTATCATGTATACCAGTAATTCTATTGAAATTATATTCAGACGTTAGTATAACAAATTAATTATACTTTTATGTTAACAATTATACAAATGTATGCACATGTTTGCTTTGTCAATAGATAAAGGAAGGTTCCTTGCTTAAAAAAATAATCTGATCAATATTCATACCAGACATATTTCATACCATACTTACAAATTTATTTAAATAATTTTAATGAGTTAGTCTTGAAGTAACAAATCTTGCCAAGGTTATCAAATATTCTTTTTTTTTGCCATTTAGGTAGAAACAGCTAAATAATTTCGGACCAATTATGAAATAATGATAGTCCTCAGTCATGTTCAACATAATACATTTAGGTGTGTTGTTACTATGAAGTCAAGAGTGATGCAAAAGGAATGTAAATGTGTTTATAGCATTCTATTGATCAATGCCAGGCTTTCAGGTGAACTGGTGTGTTTTTAACCCTTTGAGCGCTGGAACCGGATTTCGAAGGCCTTTGCAAACAGTTTGGATCCAGATGAGACGCCACAGAACATGGCGTCTCATCAGGATCCAAACTGTTTGCTATTCTGATAGTATTCTTTGAAAAAAATTAAAGAAAATTATATTATTAGAAATTCAGCAGACAACATTTTAGCAGACGACAAATATCCCAGCATGCAAAGGGTTAAATACATTATTTTTTGTACATGACTGAGCTTCTTAAGCACTTAGCATTAGAGGGAAATGTCTGCATATGAAACTCGGAAGAACTTTTTGTTTACTTGACATAGAATAAAAGTGTGTCTGAAGTATCATTTTTAAATCCTTTCCGGCTAAGAAGTAAAGTGAAAATGGCTATATGCAACCAGCATAAAACCAGAACAGCCTGCGAGTAACTCAGTAACTCTCAGTAACTCGCAGGTTGTTCAGGTGTCATACTGTTTGCAGCTCATCTGAGTATCTTAGGGTTGGAAATGAAGCCTTTACAACTTGAATCTATTAAGAAAGGTCTTTAATTTAATTTAATTTTGTAAGGGACAGGTCAAAATAAGTATCTAAGCGGTAAAGGGTTTATGTACATCTACTGCTTCTTGATGACTATTTCTACTAAGCTAAGGCTTAATTGTGTTTCCTCATAGCCATCAACATTAAAAATGACTAATATTTGAAAAATGATAACATTTTTATGGATTTCATAAAACATAATATTTTTTAATAGCATCTATTTAAATGGATTTTGAAAAAGTTTTCTAGTTGAAACATTTTTACTGAAAAAGACTTACATATTTTTAAATGTAAAATAAATAATACTTTTATGTCTGTAGTATTTTAGTTTTCAGACTTGTTTTTTCTTTTTCAGCCACCACGAAATATGCAACCGTCTGTTCATGTACCAGTATATAGTACCAACGGAAACGGAATCTGTAGAATGAATGAAGAGAATGAACTTCTATTTTCAGAATATAAGAATGAACAAATATTTAAAGAGTATAAAGTGACTCCTGTATAATACAGTGATTTTCATTGGTGGATATGTGCATTTGAATCTAGTGCCTATCAATCATTATGATTGGTCAAATATTGTTATTGCTGAGGAGGGAACAGCTGACATACTACATGTACATAACATCTCAACCATCGCGTGAATGAATGTTTTCGTTAACTGAGTAATTGTGTTGGAAATACATGTAATTGGTTTCATGGAAATGTATTGTTAGGAACAAATTTTTGTTAGAATTAATGATTAACATATCACATTTTCGTGTGCAATTAACTGATAAGTAAAGTTAAATTGTGCAAAAAACAATATTAAATATGAAGATATACAAAGCTTACAGACATTAAACTGTTAACTAATATATCTGTCAATAATTTCCTGCTTGAGAGGGGTGGGGCACGCTGAACCAGACCCATGTGACTATAAATAATTGCATATTTTAGGTCTGATTGCCCGCCCTGGAAGAGTACAATGTTTGTCTAAATTCCTAACAAGAAGGCTATGTTATATATGCACCCCATCATGCAAAAATGGGTCTTAAGACACATGCAACCAGCGTAGCTCCAGACCAGCTTGTGCATCTGTGCAGTCTGGTTAGGAGCTCCCTGTCCGCTGAGACCACGAAACCTTGCATGCCTTTACAGTGGACAGCGTAGCTCCTGACCAGCTTGTGCATCTGTGCAGTCTGGTTAGGAGCTACCCTGTCCGCTGAGACCACGAAACCTTGCATGCCTTTACAGTGGACAGCGTAGCTCCTGACCAGCTTGTGCTATTGGAGGCATTACTTTAATCTGATATTAAATTTTTACTTAAGTGTTACTTAACCCATTTATGCCTAGTGGACTCTCCCATCCTTCTATATTGGATAAATTTATTTCCAAAATTAGGGATGTCTTGTATATTAATTTCTATATTTAGAATATTTCTTACAGAAATTCCTTTAAGCAAACAGCGCAGACCCTGATGAGACGCCGCATCATGCGGCGTCTCATCTGGGTCTAGGCTGTTTGCCAAGGCCTTTTTTCTAGATGCTAGGCATAAATGGATTAATGGAATTGTGTGATATGTAAAGGATTGCAATTGTCAATATTGATATGTGTGATATGTAGAGGATTGCGATTGTCAATATTAATATGTGTGATATGTAGAGGATTGCGATTGTCAACATTAATATGTGTGATATGTAGAGGATTGCGATTGTCAACATTTATATCAAGATAAGTTTGCTAATCAAGATACCTTGTCCTTTTTTGCAATACTGTAATTATTTATATGTTTTAGTTAATTGTATCTGTATATAAAATGGTGATTCTTTTTTGCTGCTTCTCTTAATTTGTAATCAGTGCAGGACATATCATGTAAACATGATTTTTTTTTATACATGTATTTTCCTTAAAGTTGGGTTTCTTATCTACAAGGAAATCACATGGCCAGTTCTTAAAAATCTTTATGACAAAAATATATTAGAAGTAACACTTACTCAACGCTATCCTAGACTCATGTTAGCTATACATTTTTATACAACAATGATGGGATTTTAAACCTTAATTTTCCACAAAGTTTGCTGTACTCATTTATATGGTTTGATTTCTTATCTAAAAGGAAATAACTATGCATGTGCTAAAAAATGTCATGGAAAAAAAGAGTAACACTTGCTATGCTATCAAAGACTCATTTTTAGCTTGATAACATCAATGCGATATATATATGTGGCCGTAATATTTTCAGTACTGCTGAAGGGTCCATTGTTGCATTCTGCTTTTACACTCAGTACATTGTATATTGATTGTCATAAGCTTGTCATCATTTATGAGATTTGATGTTCATTGTCGTCATGTTAATGAAAAAATATGCAGTCATGGTCATTACAAGAAGCACTGTGGTGATTTAATGTTTGGGAATTAACAAATTAGATTGTATACCAACGTGTTGGTGTTTACAATGTATATGTGGCGTGTTCTGAGAAAACTGGGCAAAATGCTTGTGCGTAAAGTGTCATCCCAGATTAGCCTGTGCAGTCCGCACAGGCTAATCCGGGACGACACTTTCCGCCTAAATTGGATTTTCGCTAAGAAGAAACATCATTTAACTTCTAAAACAAAAAATTCCATAAAAGCAGAAATTGTCATCCCTGTTAGTTAATATTGCTCAGTCATTTAGTGTTTTATACATTTGTCAACAAATATCATTGGAGTCCGCGTATACATTTCGATCTGAAATGTACACTGAAGTACAACTGAGATTTCCCAAAGGAACTTCCTGAATAATATATGTTATCATCCTTCTGTGGTTTTAAACTGAAACAAAGTGCATTAATATCAAATTAATGTACCGCATCAGAATAACCTAAAAATAGTTAATGCAGTATTCCTCCTGAGTATATTGCATTATTCCAATGCTATTGCAAAAAAAAATGATGTTTGAATGCCCTGTTATTTGGCAGCTTACAGTATGTAAAATAACTACGATATAAATATGTTATTTAATACTTTACATATAATTATGTTTCACTTGATATACATGATCTAATAATTTTCTTTTCTTGGAATGGTTTAACCAAAACAATTCTTTGCGTCAGTCTTATTTTGATAGTTCAACATTATGCAAATTACCAGTAATGACTGGTACTTGAGACATAACAATTTAGCAGCATTCTCTACTTGTAAGGCTGATAACACAATTGAGCCTGGCTATGTGAAAAGGGGGTATTATGCAGGTGCGTGAAGTGTTGTCCCAGATAAGCCTGAGCAGTTCGCACATGCTTATCAAGGACAACACTTTCCGCCTAAACCGAATTTTTGCTGAAAAGAGACTTTTTTTAAATAAAAAATATCATAAAAGCGAAATGTGTCGTCCCAGATTAGCCTGTTTAGAGTGCACAGGCTAATCTGGGATGACACTTTACACACATGCATTAAACCCCCTTTTCACAGAGCGCAGTTCAATTAATGAAGCACACTATGTTCTGTTGGTCATTTGTGTAAATTCAGTACTGTTGTAGATAGTCTTGATCATTTCTTCATACCAGCGTACATGGTTTTGCACTTACGTTACAGCCATAATAGATTTTTAGACATTTTTATTGTTCATGTATTATAATTTAATATTATTTATTTATTGGTTATATTTTAGGGCCTTGTTTCTTTTAATATTTCCTTGTTAAAGTAAGTTTTCTATTTATGTGTGTTATCATTATGTTTGTTTTTTCCATAGATTCTTAATCAAAATGGCATGATCATTAGTTTTAGACATAAATGTATTTTCAAGCATAAAAACGAGTATCATATTTTTAAAATGTAGAAATTACAGACAGAAAAAAAAAAGAAATCTTTGTTGAAACCAAATAACTGTAAGAGAACATGAAACTGATGCAATTGTTTTGAGTGTCCGAAAACTTAGAGTTATAACTGTAAGAACTGTTGTGAGCCAGTATATATGCACAATTGCAGTTATTGTTATTGGTTCATGGTCCATTCTGTATCTTAAGTCTAAAAATGGGTTGGTGAATACGGGCCCAGGTCTGAGGAGTTAAGATTCTCTACAAAAGCTGTTAGTAAAGCATAAAAGACTGAAGTTAATATTGACATCATTTGGATACTAACATTTGAACCTTTTGTGATGTTTTAAGGCTTATACAAATCATACTTACAAAAAACGTTAGACAATGTTGAATTTAATGCAATGTGATACCAGTAATGAAAAGTACTGTGAAACAATTTATTTTTTTTAGCTTAAAATTTTGTGTTTTTTTTTTTTAAATTACTATTTAGTTGACACATAATTGGCTGAAAATGTTATACCAGTAATGAAAACTACTGTGAAACCATTTATTATTGTCTGCATGAAATTTCGTAGTTTGTTTTAAAAATGACTATTTTGTCAACACGTTAATTTGCCCATAGCTGATTTAAAAGAAAAATGAATTTCATTTTCCGCTTTGTTTGTAATACTTGTCCTCAATAAATCGCCGTGTGGAGAAGGGGTCACTTAGGAGAAGTGGGCCCTGCTTGTCACATGCCAAATAAATAGTCCATTGTTATGAGGTGTAGTAATTGGCTCTTCTAATTGCATGCTTCATAACTAGTACATTAATATGAATATATAGCAGATGAGTGGGATTGATTGACTGTTAACGAGTATTTGAAGTGACATAGCCAATATCCAATGTATCTTATTCAATTGCAATCGTGGCCAATCAGGTGTTGATCACACATTGTCATTTTATTGTGTTTATCTCTTTGATCCGCCGCATGTTGGCTGTTTAACCTGCAACATTCCCGAGAAACACAATACACACATTGGGTTATAAAGTTCATTACAATTAGCGCTAATTCTTACTCTTCTACCTAAACAAAGTCATCGCAATTGATACAGCTTTACTGTTTTAGCGTTTCACAGGATATGTCAAGTGTCAGTTAAGTACACAGTATAATGTACTCCTCTTTGTGTAATATCAGGATTTGTCTAGATTGCGAAACAGTCGCAGGATGTATGCATGGATTACGTTAGATATTTATGTCTCTCTTGCCTACAGTAATTAAGTCTCGTTTTTTTTTCAACATAGGACAACTATTAATTACAAACTTAATTTCATCATTGTGGTCTAATGAAGAAATGTATACAAATGAATGTGTGGCAAATAATAATGGTTTCACAGTATCATGTCCAGAAATGTAAAATGTTTACAAAACAGTTCTTTTCTGATGATATATAAATGTGTTTTCACCTTATATTACCTGAAATGCTGTTAGTCTACAGACCGATGCCTTTCTTTGAAAGGTATGAATGTGTTGATTTCGAGCCCTTTAACATTATACTAGCTCCAGTGCAAACTGTATGCTATCTTTCAAGCCATCTCTGGAGTGCTGATGCACTACAGATACTGTACTTGTATCTACAAATTACTTTCAGTTGTTTATTTGTCTATTCACTGATGGAAGAATTGTTTTATGCTAAAATCGATGTGACATAATAAATTATTGAAAGAGTAATTGATTTTTGTTTTATTTATGTGGGCCAGACAGTTTTTGGTTGGAAGCTTATTGAAGTACTAAATTGCTCATGGAATAAAAAAAACATCACACTTCACTCACGGTCATCGAAAAGCCATCTGTACTCACATTCCACTATTTAAAAAAACATTTCAGCAGAATCAGCTCAAATTCAGTGTAAGTTATGGTAACCTCAGTTGCACACTTACAGCTGCAGTTACAAGAGCACTTTTAAGTCCATGAAAATCAGATGCTTATAGTACCAACTCGAGATAATATCGTGCAACAAATTTCATTCAAAACTATTCATGGATGGAAATTTCCAGAGATCAAAGTTAAAAAATCAGCATATGTCTCCCATCTTGTCTGCATACACTGGCATTTTTCTTGATAAACTCTCCGTTAATGCCATGACAGAATTGCCTTATGCAAAACATAAGGTTGCTGAAAAGGGATGTGGTATTTATTATAGAGGCAGAGAAATCAAAGCTTGATGTCATGGCAAACCCATTATTTACAAGTATCTTGCTCAATTGAATCATCAGCTATCTCAGTGGAAATAACACACTATTAAAAGGACCAAAGCTTCACATTAGAGATATGAGCCACGCTCTGGGAAAACGGGGTTTAATGCATGTGCATAAAAAGTCTTCCCAGATAAGCCTTTGCAGTCCGCTTAGGCTAATCAAGGATGACACTTTCTGCCTTTATGGAATTTTACATTTGAGGGAGTCTATTCTTAGCAAAAATCTAGTTAAGGCGAAAAGTGTCGTCCCTTATTAGCCTGTGTGGACTTCACAGACTAATCTGGGACAACACTTGACACATATGTATAAAGCGCGGTTTTCCCAGAGAGAGGCTCGTATAGTTTTAAAACTTTAATTAGAATTAGTTCAAGACCAGCGCTGTGGGTATTGTTAACAGCTTGATCTGAACAATTATTTATTTATTTTATTACTTATTGGTTAAAATCTTGTGCGCAAATTCATGTATTGAAGGAAATTCAAACACGACAACAAATGTACATTGGGCAGTCAAAAAGGCTAATAAAAACAGAAATAGAGTGCATGGGATAATATTATGACTAAAAGTTTGGAGTGTTCCATTTCTAAATAATTCACATTTAAATTTTACTAATTTTGAAAATATTGTTTAATAAAATCCTGTTGCTGTTGTTGTTTTTATAGTTGGGTCATAACAGTGAATGTACAAGCACAGCGATTTCTTTGGGAAATAAACCCTGTTATGTGCTTCTTTATTTCAAATCACCCCCAATGTGCAGCAAACCAAAAAGCATCGTACAGATATTAACATATGCATTATAAACTGGACCTTATGCTTGAACATGACATACCATTTCATGACATTGATAATTTACGTCACCTGATAATCCATTCATGCAAAACAATTTTATGCTTGAGACAATTGGTTTACCTAAAATTGTCATGGTAACCTTGTACCTAGTCCTGGTAATTTATATCAGGCTTTTCCAGTTACCATTCCAGACTGGACAACATTCAAGACTGATTTCTTAGGTTTAAAATTTGTCCTTGAAATGTGGCATAGACCTTGTTCAACGAGCCCTGTATCTTGTATGTACAGTTCTTCGCACAATGCTTGTCATAAAGCTATTTCAAAATTGATGTTAAAATTTTAGTACATGGAAAGGCCAAGGATTGGACATGCCACCAAAGGCACTGCATTAAAATACAGGCGCATGTTTCATTGAATTTTTAAATTGCAGTTTATTCTTCAATTGGCGAAACACTGCGTTTGCTGAAAAACTAGAATTGGCGAAATATTGCGCTTGCTGAAAAAACTAGAAATATGCCACAGACATGAATGCCCCCTTGCCATATTTTTGGACTAAGCTGAAAGTATTTTTTGTAATATTCTGTCCATACCGTTAGTATAATAAGCTCTTTTCCATTCCTTTTTCATTAACAGTGATTACCGTATATTGTATACCAGTTTAAGTTTGTATAAGGATTTAAAAAAAAACTACTCAAAATCCAATTTTGTAGAAANCATCTGTTAATAACGGAGTTATGGCCCTTTGTTTTGTAGTATGTTCATCGGTCTGATTTGCACCCATCCTTTAACAAAAGATATGTTGCGGGGGATATCAATTCTACGAATTTGCTTGTTCTGCTAAAACTGGTCGCAAGCGGCTACAGTTTCTTCCTTAAAGACCATCTACACATTGAATGTTTAATCCATCAGTTAAAGTTTAACAAAATCCGGCAAGCGGTTAAAGAGACATTTAGAATACAGAATGTTGGGAGGTATATATTCTATAGTGGAAAAGAACCCATACAAATAGCCTTAATGCTTCCAAAATTAATTAATTAAAAAAGGTAATTCAACAGTTTAAGATAAAGCGAGATTTACTAGTAGTCAACACAGAGATGAAAACAAACTATTTTCGGACTACATGTATATATTTTATGGTGAAAAAAGCACTGATAAAGAGACAGAATTCTGCCAAAATGTGTTGCATCCTTATTCCTTCTGTATACATTAAGGTCATCCCTCTGTGAAAGTATGAACGAGATTTAGCCAGTAGTTAAACAGGAGTTGAAATAACACAAATTTGGGACTATCCATTTTATAGTGACACAGTTCTGTCAAAACTTGTCACAGCCAAAATTCCTTTCTTTATGATCATATTGAGGTTATGCTGCTGGGAAAGTTTGAGTGATATCAACCCTGTATATAAAGAACAGTTGAACTCACAAGCATTGAGACGTACATACGTATAGACCTACCGACCGACGGACAAGTGCAATGCCTCATTCATGCCACTATATGTGGACATAAAAAACACATTTTAAAATTATGATTCTTAGATTTCACGATAAACTTGCAAAAAATGCACGATAAACATGCAAAAAATGTTTAATATAATGAAACTGTTTTGATGTGAGTTGCAGAAAAAGGCTTCTGTTGAAAGAATTATGAGACTGTCGTAATGGAGTTCTGACATATAATAAATCTTTCACTAAGTAATGACACAATCACATTCTACATGTGAATACTTTAAAAGAAAGATATATCATACAAAAGCAATATTTGCTTGACTTAAAAGCACTATTTATGTGGTATTCTTATATGATGTCTGTTGTTCATTCTTAATTCTCAATCTTCTTAAATATTCTCTAAGGTCAAAAATAAAAATATGCTTGTTTCCGCTAGAAGACCCATGGAAAAGGGTAGGTAGGATTTGTTTGATTTTTGTCATGTTTGTTCCACCATTACAATTTTGTAGCTGAAGATTACCAAAAACACGAACTACATGTACATGTGTGTTAAATTCAATGCTTAAACACTATGTGCATGTGCTACTGACTAAATTTAAATCGAACATATTGTAAAATTTATCAATCGACAAATCTGATATTTCAGAATATATATATACAACTATAATTTTGATGAATGAACTCAAAATCTGACTATACTATTGGTTGATGTTCTTAATTGTTTTAGTAACTTCTACATCGCAAATAAGCCTTACCAATATCACCCGTATCAAACTTATGTTCACTTGCATAAATTTATGTTTTTTTTTAACAGTTACGATTCTAAACTTATAGACAGGAAACATTAAATTTCTCACGATTTTTGGTTAAATAGACAAAGTTAAAGTGCCATTATACTATTAGTTTATAGTCATGTTGATGCGCTGAATTAATAACCATATCATTTCTGTTGATGTAAAATTAAGTGTGATTCGTTCTATGATGACACAGAACAAAAATGTTATGTCTACGTTTCTGGCATTGAATGAGGTGTAATCGAACAAACTAGAAGGATATTTGAAAATAATTATGCTTAGTTTTCTTTTCTATTGCATATATTTATGATCATTTATATATTATGTTATCGATTCAAAACCGATTTTGACCAGGTTTTTGATGTCAACCTCGATCAAAAATATATTTCAATGAATTTATGTAAAGTTTATTTCTCGCTATACGATTCATATGCAAAACAACGATGGACTGTCACTTTATTGAGTTATCTTTAGTTCTTTTCATGTGGACTTCATGAGACATCTGCATACTGATCCGGTCTCATTTTAAAACTTAAATACAATATGTGAAATGGAAAATCTGTTTATGTCTTTGTACCGAATTGTAATTGGCCTTATTTATTATTCTAAGGCATCAATATTAAACTAAACTACTATTTTTATTATGGATTCAAAAGGCACTCGATGGACTGATAGCAATGGAATTAATTATGGTTCATTGCTTTCTCCCATGCCCTCTATTACAGCCTTGTGATGAACACATATCTAACATTATTCGTTGCTTGGAAAGTGATTCATTATTATACAATTTGAAATATGCACAAGTCGCAAACCATAGTTTATGCATACAAAAAAGCAGTTTTCCAACTAAGTTTGTGTTCACCCCTGGTTATTATCATTATTGTATTCAATTCAATCTTTGTATATCTAATAAAAATTATGGTACTGTTTACCTGATGCATGGGATAACCTTTACCTGATATCATGGGTTACTAGTTTTAAGTAAAATTGTCTATTTAAGATGAACATGGACACATTTTCGTTGGAAAATTAATTGAAAATCATCACACAATTTTACTTCATCCATGTAAATCAAATTCACGTCTTTGTTTTTTTCCTATCTATGAATGTACTCAAGTAACATGTGATCAAGATTTAAACTACCCACAAGTTTTGATTTTAATGTACTGGCAATTATTTATGAATGGAAATCCATCCCTTTCCAAAGCTTGGAAGGAGTTTAAAGGCCCTATAAAGGTGACAAATCCAATTATTATGCATATAAACTGGTCTAATTTTTACCGGATTTCAGTTACTCTTGCATAAAAAATGCTAATAACACAGCTTAGGTGCAACGTTGTCAAGAATTATGGAAGATATACCCGTTTTATAATTGGAAGAAATGTTTACAACGTTGCAACTAACGTGGTGTGTAGCCTCAAAGCGGTGACTATGCTAAAAATAGCCGAAAGAAAATTCAATTTTAATTCTATTTTAAACAACTTTTTACCAGCAGAAAGTAACTTATTAGATCATTACAAACGTTTAAACCATTTAGAAGAGACCTTCTTTGTGAGTGATACCGAAAAAAGTTGAAAATCAACGATATATTTTTGGTGACCTGAGTCACTTTCACTTTCACTTTTCCGAGCAAACAGCGATGTAAATAAACTGATTGTTTGTAAACAGAATTGACTTGGAGGACACAAAACAAGTTGTATTGCTCATTTTTATGGTAATGCACAATAGCATATATATATTGTTTTTGATTACCTTTATAAATAAAATATGAAAAAAATATTTAAAAATCGGTAAATAATTACGGATCGTCACCTTTATAGGGCCTTTAATGATTGGTTTTAGTGGCACGAAATACAAAGCCAATTAGAGTATTGCGTTTTAAATGAAATTAAATCCAAGCTGTGATTTAAATTATGTGAACATAACTCACAATAATTATATAAATGCAATTTAATTTACAATTTCTTCAGTAACAAACTTCAAATTAAGCATTTAAAACCTTACATTTGCTACAAGAATAGTTACATCCAGTGCAACAATGCAGACTGCATGCGGTAGGTGTGGGAAAGAATTAATAGCACTAAATAGCACATGTGTGCGTTGACAAGGTAAATTGATGCTGCATGGGCTATAAATCATGCATGAGGATGTCATGCATTGTGACAGGAAGTCATAAAATAAAACAGGCACGTGGATAAAGCAGATTCTTAATAAAGATATTTTAACATGACTGACTTCCGTGCGCATGACAACCGGTATTATAACTACTCACACAATCATGTTCACCCGTTCTAGGACCAGTCTTATTTAACATCGCAGGACACAGTTGCATACTATTAAACATTGTATGACTTAGTTGCATAATGTTTAACATTGCAGGACACATTAACATAAAACATAGTTTCAAGGTATGAAACATCGCGGGACAAATTGACATTATATGAAAAATTGCTGGACATATTAATATTATTTGAAACATTGCAGGACATATTTATATTATTTGAAACATTCAGGATATAGTTACATTAAATGAAACATAAAGAACAACTTTACATTAAATAAAACATAAAGGACATATTGACATTATATAAAACAGCGCAGGACATTTTTACATTATATGAAACCTTGCAGGAAATATTTACATGATAGCAACATCGCAGGACATATAAACATCCAATGTAACAAAAAGGATAATTTAAATTATATTAAAAATTGCAGGACATATTGACATTATATGAAACATTGCAGGACATATTGACATGATATGAAACATTGCAGGACATAATGACATTATACGAAACTTGGCAGGACATATTGACATGATATAAAACATTGCAGGACATATTTACATTATATGAAACATTGCAGGACATATTTACATTATATGAAACATTGCAGGACATATTTATATTATATTGAACATCATAGGACATATTGACAATATATCTAACACCGTAGGACATATTGAAATTATATTTAACACCGTAGGGCATACTGACATCATATTTAACATCGCAGGACATATTGGCATTATATTCAACACCGTATGACATATTGTCATTATATTCACCATTTTGGGAAATATTACCATTATATTTAACATCGCAGGACATATTGACATTATATTTAACACCGTAGAACATATTGCCATTATATTTAACACCGTAGGACAAACTAACATTATATTTAACACCGTAGGACATATTGACATCATATTTAACATCACAGGACATATAAACATTATATTTATTATCACAGGACATATTGAAATTATATTTAACATCGCAGGACATATTGACATAATATTTTACATCGCAGGATATATTGACAATATATTCACCAGTTTAGGACATATTTAAATTGTATTGAACAACGTAGGACCTATTTACATAATATTAAACATCGCGGGACATACATACATTAAATTTAATATTTCAGAACATATTAACATATTATCCTTCTTTGAGGTACCAACATTCACCGCACCATACTTTCCCCGGTATTTAAAAAGAACATAATTTTTCAAGCTATCTCTGGAACACTAATGTTTGTCAGATAATGAACTTGAGCCTTGCTCTGTGAAAAGTGGGTTTAATGCATGCGCGTCAAGTGTCGTACCATATTAGCCTGTGCAGTCCGCACAGGCTAATCTTGGATGGCACTTTACGCAAATGCATTAAACCCCCTTTTCTCAGAGCGCGTCTCATTTGTATCTACACATTACTTTCAGTTGATTATGTGTCTAGCATCGGTTATGTCTATTTCATGTTCACGAATGAAAGAACCATTTTATGTTATAATCGATGTGACAGAATAAATTATCGAAACAGTAAATGATTTTTGTTTTATTAATGTGGGCCAGACAGTGTTCTGATGGTAGTTCATTGAAGTACTAAAATGCTTATGGAATAAAAAAAAACATTAATAACACTTCATTCAAGTTCATTGAACAGTGAAAAATTGTGTGTTCTCGCATTCCGCTATTTTAAAAATATATTTGTTGAGAACATTTACAGCTGCAGTTACAAGAGCACTTTAAAGTCCACGAAAATCAGACAATGATTCGGATGAGTATGGTGCTTACTTGAGTTTATATCCTGCAACAAATTACATTCAAAACTATTAATTGATGGTAATTCTCAGAAATAAATGTAAAAAATCAGCATTTGTCTCCCATATTTCCTGCATACATAGGCAGTTTTCTTACTAAACTATCAGCAACTGCCATGACAGAATTGCCTTATGCAAAACATAAGGTTGCTGAAAAGGGATGTGCTATTTATTCTAGAGGCAGAGAAATCAAAGCTTGATGTCATGGCAAACCCATTATTTACAATTATCGTGCTCAATTGAATATTCTAATATCCCAATACATGAAAGAATTTGTAAAGTTTTTTTATATAAAACAAGTTGAAACGGAATATCATTTTGTTTTTACCTGTCCAATGTTTAAGAATTTGAGGGCACGATTTATTCCGAGAAAATTTCTTATAAATCCCAATGTAATGAAATTGCGTATATTAATGTCAAGTCGAAATGAAACTTATATTAAGGATCAAGCATCGTATATTTACCTTGCATTAGTAAGATGTAAGGAGTTACTTACGTTGTAGGGTAGCTACTTATCTTTTTCTACCTTTTCCATTTTGTTTAACCTATACCACTTCATGCTTAATGATGTTATGTGCACACATGCTTTTGTATATATATATATAATTATGTTCTAAAACTGTGTCAGGGGCCGGTGGCCCGTATATCACAATAAACCTTTGTTGTTGTTGTTGTTGTTGTTGAATCAGAAGCTATCTCAGTGGAAATAACACACTATTAAAAGGACCACAGCTTCACATGAGAGATATGAGCCACGATTCATACCAGATTAGCCTGTGCAGACTGCACAGGCTAATCAGGAACGACACTTTCTGCTTTTATGGTATTTTTTATTTCAATGAAATCTCTTCTCAGCGACAAAACAGTTTAGGCGGAAAGTGTCGTCCCTTATTAGCCTGTGCGGACTGCACATGCTAATCTGGGACAACACCTGACGCATATGCATTACGCCCGGTTTTCCGAGAAAGAGACTCATATGGTTTTTAAGCTTTACAGAGCATTCGTTCAAGACCAGCGCTGTGGGATTGTAAACAGCTTGCTCTGAACAATTATTTACTTATTTTATTATTTATTGGTTATAATCTTGTGCGCAAAATTCATGTATCGAAGGAAATTCAAACATTACAAAAAATGTGAATTTGACAGTCAAAAATGCCTTCACAGGGAAAAACAGAATTAGAAAGCATGTGATAATATTATGACAACAATTTGGAGTGTTCCATTTCTAAATCATGCTATGTACAGTCATAACAGATTATTTAGGAAATAAACCCTGGTATTTGCTTTCTATATTCATTACCCCCATTGTGAATCAAATGATAAAGCATAAGTTCAACTGTTTCTAAGAATAATACATCGTACATATATATGCATATACATTATACAACTGGACCTTATGCTTGAACATCACATAAAATTTCATGACATTGATCATTTACGTCACCTGATTATACCTTCATGCAAAACAATGTTATGCTTAAGATAATTGGTTGACCTAATCTTGTCATGTTTACCTTGTACCTAGCTAGAGACCTGGTTTTTACCACTTGCTGTCTCGCAATGTTTTGCAGGCCTTCCCAGTTACCATTCCAGGGGGGACACAATTTATGACTGATTTTTAAGGTTTGAAATGTGTCCTTGTAATGTGACATTGACCTTGTTTAAAGAGCCCTGGATATTGTTTGCCACAAAAGTGACAATAAGTCTCGCAATGCTTGTCATTGTTTAAAGTATATTGCTATTTCAAAATTCATGCTAGAATAATAGTAAATTGCAAGGCCAAGGATTGGACATGCCCACAAAGGCAGTCCATTATAATACAGGTGCAAGTTTCATTGACTTTTTAAAATGCAATTTATTCTTCAATTGGCAAAACATTGCAATCGCTGAAAAACTAGAAATGTGTCACAGAAATGAATGCCCCCATGCCATATTTTTTTCGACTTAAGACAAATCAAAACACTGTATTATGCAAATTTGAATAAGCCATAAATCTAATTAAACATCCAATTTTGTAGAAAAATAATTTTAAATTATGCAATTATATATGCAAGTATCTATTTTACTTATTATTTTACAAATTAATAAAAACAATAGGTAAAACTGCATACAATTGTATAATATTTGAAAACAAAATTATTCTAAGATTCAGATATCCTATTTTGACTTCACATTATCTTGTGTTTGATCAATATATATTCTGCACTGGATGAAAATGCAATGGTCCATAATTTTGCTTAAACTAGTCGCATAAACAATTACGATCAACTACATATAGAATGTTTAATACATCATTTAATGTTAAACAAAAACCGGCAAGCAGTTTAAGAGGCATTTAGAATACACAGTGTTGGGAGGCATATATTCTATACTGGAAAAGAACCCAGAAAAAAAGCTATAATGCTTCCAAAATTTGTTGCATCCCAAATTCCTTTGTCATTCAACTGTTAAAGATTGAGCAAGATTTACTAGAAGTCTACAAGGAGACGAAAACAAACTTCGGACTACATGTATATATTCTATGGTGAACAAAACAAAAGATAAATAAACAACATTTTGCCTATATTGGTTGCATCCTAATTCCTTCTATACACATGAAGGTCATCCATCTGTGAAATCTTGAGCGAGTTTTAACCAGTAGTTAAACAGGAGTTCCAATAACAAAATGTTTGGACTATATATTATATATTCTATAGTGACAAAACATGCAAAAGGCCATAACTCTTTTAAAACTTGTCACAGCCAAATTCCTTTCTTTATGATCATATTGAGGTTATGCTGCTTTGAACGTTTGAGTGAGATCCACCCTGTAAATGAAGAAGAATACAAAACACCAGCATCCAGACGTACGGACGTACAGACCTACCGACCGACGGACAGGTGCAATGCTTAATCTCAATCACTCTGTGTGGGCATAACACACACATTTTAAAATTAGGATTCTTTGATTTCATATTAAGTATGCAAAAAATGATTGATATAATGAAACTGTTTTGATGTGAGCTGCAGGAAATGACTTCTGCTGAAAGAATTATGCGACTGCAGTAATGGAGTTCTGTCATATAATAAATCTTTCACTCAGTAATGAAAAAATCACATGCTGCAAATGAATAATTTAAAAACAAAGATTTATCAAACAAATAGAATATTTGCTTGAATTGAACGCACTATGTCAGTGGTACATGATTGTATTCGTCTATGATGTCTGTACTTCATTCTCTATTCTCAAAGAATTTTCTCTTAAAAATTCTGTTAGGTCAAAAATAAAAATATGTTTGTTCACCTTCCGTTCCCATGGAAAAAAAGGGTTGGGTAGGTAGGGAAATTATTATTTTTACAATTAAACTTTTCTTCAGAAAAGCATAAAAAAGGTTTCTTGTAAAACTATCAAATTCAATATGTTCTTTTTTAACTGTTTTCTTTTCTACAGGTAGGGTTTGATTACTAATTTCTTTATTACTATTTAACGAGTTATTTTTAGTTCTCTTCACACGGACTTGATGAGAGAGCTGCAGACTGTACAGAGTGTCTCAAGTAAAATCAGGTCTTTTTCAAGCTAAAATGAAAAATACGAAATAAAAATCTGTTCATGTCTTTGGACCAAATTGCCATGAGCCTTATTTATTGTTTTAAGGCATCAATATTTAATTAAACTTCTATTTTGATCTTGGATTCAAAATGCACTCGATGGACTGATAGTAATGGAATTAATTATGGTTCATTGCTTTCTCCCATACCCTTTAGTACAGCCTTGTTATGAACACAGATCTGACATAATTCATAGCTTGGAAAGTGATTCATTATTATGAAATTTGAGTTGTGCACAAGTCGCAAACCATGTTTTATGCTGTCAAAAAAATCTATTTTCAAATACAGTTTTTGTTCATCCCTGGTTATTATTATTGTTGAATTTAATCCATTCTTTGTGTATCTATAAATACTATGGTACCTTTTACCTGATGCATTGGATAACCTTAACCTGATATCATTACTAGTTTGAAGTTACATTGCCCATTGTAGATGTACAGAATCATTTTTAGACATATAAAACATGGAAAAGTTGATTGAAAATCATCACTCAATTTTACTTATTAATTTTACAGACATTTTCATCAATGTAAATAATATTCACGTTTTTTGGTTTTTCCTATCTATGATTGTACTCGACTTACATGTGATCAAAATTTTTACTACCCACAGGCTGTGATGAACCTGTATTTATTGATGAATGGAAATATATCCCTTTCCAAAAGCTTGGAAGGAGTTTAATGATTGTTTAAGAAGCAAAAATATAAAGACAATTAGAATATTGCATGTGAAATGAAATAAAAACGAAGCTATGACTGCAATACTGTGAAACTAACTCACAATAATTATAATAATGCCATTTTGTTTACACTTTCTATAGTAACAAACTTAAAATAAAGCATTTAAAACCTAAAATTTGCAACACAAATAGTTTAATGGCATAGACCACTTCGTCCGATGCAACATGCAGAATGTATGACTAAATGTGGTAGGTGTGTTGTAGAGAATCAGTAGCACTAAATAACACACTTGTCTGTTGACAAGGTAAATCGCTGCAACAAGGACTATAAACAATGCATGAGGATATTCTGCACCTTGACATAAACTTATAAAATAAAGCAGCCATAAGAAAGAAGCAGGTTCTTTATATAGATATTTTAACATGACAGACCTCTGAGCACATCACTAACAGCATTACAACTACTCCAACAATCATGTTCACCACTAATTGGACCAGTCTTATTGCACGTACACAAATCAGGGCGAAGTTACATTAAATTAAACATCACATTATCTTAAACATCGCATGACATATGAACACTATATTGAGCATTGCATGACATAGTTACATTATATTAAACATTGCATTACATATGAACACTATATTGAACATCGCAGGGCATAGTCACATTATATTGAACATAGCAATACAAAGTTACATTATATCAAACATCGCAATACAAAGTTCCATTATATTAAACATCGCAGGACATATGAACAATATATTGAACATCGCAGGACATAGTTACATTATATTGAACATAGCAATTCAAAGTTACATAATATTAAACATCGCATTACAAAGTTACATTATATTAAACATCGCAGGACATATGAACACTATATTGAACATTGTAGGACATATTAACATTATATTGAAAATTGCAGGACATATTAACATTATACGAACATTGCCGGGCACATTTACATTATATTTAACATCGCAGAACATATTTACATCATATTTTCCAATTTTTGAAGAAGCATTAATGCCAAGTACCTACATCCACCATACCATATTTACCCCGGATTTTCTTTAATAAAATGTATTCATTTTTTTGGTTTAAAATTTCTTTTATTTGTAGAACACAGACCTTCAGATAATTAACATTGATTTTTATTACCAACAAATTCATTCAAAATATAAGCTTGTCCTAGGATCAGAATTCTGAATGTTATTTTGTTGATATTCTACCTATACTGTTAGTAAAATAAGCTCTTTTCCATGACTTTTTTTATTAACAGCAATTACATGTTATATCATTTTAAGTGGTGCTTTTTAGGGTTAAAAAATCCAATTAAACATCTAGTTTTGTAGAATAATAACTTAAAATAAGTACATTACAATGAAATAACTAGCTTAGACAAAGTTAAAGTGTCATTTCACTATTAGTCATATATATACATATTGATTAACTCAATTTATTACCAGACCATTTATGTTAACGTAAAATTTAAAGTATGTTTAGTTCTTTGGTGACACAGTACGAACATATTATATCTCTGGTGCCCTATTGCACCGGTTATGTCTATTGTAAAATTTGAGTATGTTAAGTATTTTGATGAAACAATACGAAACTATTATGTCTCTGATGCCCTATTGAATGCAAGTTCATGTATTTGTTTCAATAAATTACTTTCAGTTGTTTAAGTGTCTAGCACCGGTAATGTCTATTGTAATGTGTTCACTGATGGCAGAATCTTTTTATTTTATAATCAGCGTGACAGAATAAATTGTTGATAGTGTAAATGATTAGGTGTTTTAATAATGTGTGCCAGACACTGTTCTGATGGTAATTCATTGTGGTAATAAATTGCCCATGAAATACAAAAAAACATAACACTTCATTCAAGGTCATTAAAAAGTCAGACATATTCTGTTCTCACATTCCACTGTTTTAAAAATAAAATTTAAAGAACCAGCTCAAAGCCAGTATTTGTTGTTTCAGTTATGGTAACCTAGGTAACACATTTACAGCTGGATTTACAAGAGCACTTTTTTAAGTCCATGAAAATCAGACATTCAGATGCTTATGGTGCTAACTCGATAACTCGAGGGGATATCGTGCAACAAATTGCATTCAAAACTATACATGGATGGAAAATACCAGAGATAAATGTTAACAAATCAGCATATGTCTCCCATCTTTTCTACATAAATAGGCAGTTTTCTTGATAACCTCTAAGCAACTGCTATCACAGAATTGTGTTATGCAAACAAAAGGTTGTTGAAAAGGGATGTGGTATTTATTCTAGAGGCAGAGAAATCCAAGCTTGATGTCACGACAAACCCATTATTTACAATTATCTTGCTCAATTGAATCAGAAGCTATTTCAGTGGCAATAACACACTATTAAAAGGATCACAGCTTCACATGAGAGATATGAGCCACGCTCTGGGAAAACGGGGTTTAATGCATGTACGTAAAATATCGTCGCAGATTAGCCTTTGCAGTCCGCTCAGGCTAATCAGGGATGACACTTTCTGCGTTTATGGAATTTTTCATTTAAAGGAAATCTCTTCTCAACGAAAAGTCCAGTTAAAGGGACTGTAAACCACGAATGACGAAAAAAGAAAAGTTCTAAAATACCGTATTTTTTACAATTATTAGTTTATTATTTAAAATATCACGACTGGTATATTACATTACTGGAAAAAAGTTAATATTTTCAGTATATTCGGTAAAATAAGTGCATCGCGAAAATAGGTGACATAACGATATAAACACTATAAATAACGCAAGTACATTGATCATTTTATATATAAAATACATACAATTCACTACGCATGCACAATTTGCATTCCTGGGTTTACCACGTGACGATGAATCATTTATTTTTGTATTTATTTACTTTTACTGGGTATGCATACCCAGTAAAAATAAATAAATACAAAAATAAAGTAAAAACAAATAATTTTTTTTTAAGTAATGTTATATACCAGTCGTGATATTTTAATAATATATAAACTAATAATTGTAAACATATACGGTATTTTAGAACTTTTCTTTTTTCGTCATTCGTGGTTTAGTGTCCCATTAAGATTCTTCGTGATTTTTAAACTAATGACAATTTTTGTTAAATTGTTGGAGTATTAATCAACAATATAACTAGCTTAGACAAAGCTTAAGTGCCATTCTACTATAATTTTACATGTATATACATATTGATTCACTCAAGTAATTACAAGACCATTTAAAATTTAAAGTATGTTTAGTTCTTTGATGACGAAGTACAGAAATATTATATGTAAGTATAATTTAATCCTTTCCCGCGTGGACATGAAATTTGCGTGCCAGCTTGAATACATTGGTTTTGCGCTATTGTTTTACTGTGTTCGACACCATGCGCCTGGAACCACCATACGGTTAATTTGTAAACACGGCGTTTTGTTTCCATTTCTATTATCAAAGAATTTTCTCTTCAACATCGCAGGACATAGCTACATTATATGAAATATTGCAATATTTACATAATATTGAACATCGCAGGACATAAACACAGGAACATTTTAACATGAAGAAAAATGCCATTAATTGTGTATAAGTTGTTCATAAAATCAGCATTTCTATTTGACTCTCACATCAAAGCCTTTAAAAGTATACTAGAATTGAATTTCAGTCTCAATGGCCAAGTATGAATGTTACAGCAACATCAATGCATGAAGAGTTACAGAATTTGAATACCCACTCACCCAGTTCACCTTTGTATGCTTATATCACTTGTCCATTAGTAGACATATTGTTAGTGGAACCTCCAAGAGAAATCCAAAACTCACCTGTTTCAGGGTACATTGAAAATCAAACATGTTATTGAATGATTTTTTTTATATTTGCCAAGCATTGAAATAACAATAAAATATTGCTACGTTACGTTTTTTTATAATATGGTAAGCACCAAAGAATGATATACAACACAGAGAAACAAACTGTCATTCAGTGACACAAATACTATCAATGCTCGCTTGTTTTAACATTTAATAATTTTTGTAACAAAAATGATTTTTAGAGGAAGATTTTCGCATTATCATTTGGTTAATACAGAAAAATAATTTTAGTTGCAAAGTATTATATGTTCTTAAATTTTAATTAATATTGTTTCTAATCAAAGTGTCTCTTAATATAAACATACCATGTGTATGAACACAACCTTCACACAATTCAGGGTTATACTGTAAAAAATAAATGGTGGATAAATAGAAAGACAAGATTGACAGTTAATTTGTCTAGCATCGGTTATGTTTATTGTAATATACAATGGTATAATCATTTTATTTTATGTTATTATCGGTGTGACAGAATAAATTATTGATGGTATGGTTGAATATTTGTTTAATTAAAGGAACTTGTTCTCNGGTTGGCCCCTTTTGCTGCCGGTTGCGTAGACAATTCTGAGAAAAAGGCCAGATGATGGTGCATCATGAAGTATATAGGGAAGGTAACGAGTCAGGATTAAGAATTGACTGTATTGGAGAGGATTATACCTATTTTCTCTCTACTTTGATTCTAGTGACTTTTCATATAGAATTCTCTCAAAAAGATATCTCAGGAACGGAGCAACTGTCTATCAGACTGAGATTTTTCGATGAAGAGAAACTCGTCATAAGAGAAGAGTTCCTTGAATTTACAGCACTTGATGTAATGGATGCAGAAACTATTGCAGGGACAATCGTATCACAGTGCACAAAGTACGTTCTGAACTTAAAAAAGCTACGCGGCCAAGGATACGATGGATGCTCGACTATGGCTGGAAAAGAACATGTTGTACAAGCCGTATTAAATCCCATTATCCTCTCGCCGTGTTTGTACATTGTTCGGCTCACCGTATTAATCTTGTTGTTAATGATCTAAATAAAGTTTCCGACGTACCATGTACGTAATACCATAGGAACTGTGTAAACAATCATTAAGTATTTCAGATTGAGAGAGAAAGAGCCCTAAGATAATACGGCTAGTTCCGAACACTTTTGTTAAGCGAAACAAGGTAGACTGCAAAGTATAAAAGCATACGCATCTTGGCCAACCATTTCATCGAAATACGCCGTTAGTTAGAATACTTAGGGCAAAACGAACAGAGTACGAAAGGACGACAGGCCGCACATCACCGTTGGACTGCAACTAGAACGGTGACATTTGTGATGACGCTCCACATAATAGCCAAATATTCGTCCATTTTAGAGCCCATTACACAAGCACTTCAGGCTGTTCAATTACAGAAAATGTGGACACAATTTATATTCCGTACATGGACTCACCGATCCAGTCTCTAGGAAGCCGATTTTCAGAATCTTTTATGCCTGCGTTCATGTTATTATATCAACTGCATCCGAACCACATTAAAACTTTTGATCGATCAGACTTTACAGATACAGTCTGAACCATTAACACATTTTATCGAATTAATAATTTTGAACAAGACACAATGTCATCGTACGACATGAGCAAGAAGGAATCCATCGAACAGAATGAGTCAGATTGTGTTGACTTGGTCATATAAAAAATGATATGGTTCCAGCCGTGTGTGAGGCAATGAACATATTACTTACGCTGAGAATAGTCAAGACATGGCTAAGATACACCATGTCCGACGACAGGCTCTCAGGATTATTCATGATGAGCGTTCAAAGGGACCGGATCAACACAGACAATAATATGTTAATACAAAAAAAAATATCGAGCAATTCGGCAGAGACCACGTCGCCTTCACTTCCTTTTTAGGGACTGAATTAATGTTAATTGTTTGAATGTTCCCCTCGACTTCGCAAGAATTTAACATGTTAAAAACAATCTTTTGAGAGTAAATAAATTGTGCAATAACCATATCCATGATTTGTTTGAATGTTAATGGGAGTTGATGTTCGTGTGAAACTTACAAGGGGTCATTCTGACCCAAATTGTTCAATTCAGGAATAAAAAAATTACAGATTAGATTTTTCAAGCTGACCCCATTTGCCCCTGTTAGCGTACGCCCATGATTATTTACTGTGAGAGAGTGAACATTTAACATGCTCTAAAATATCCATAATAAGAATCTTTTGACGATTTTAAAACATGAAAAGTTAAGCATAACAAACCCGAAACGATTGAATAATTTTGAGAGCGCCCTTTTGTTATCGTTATATTGTTTGACATTACGAGGATTGCTAGACTTTTACTCAATACGTCAGTGGGTGATTCCCGGTGTGGATTACTTTATTTGTTCTTCTTGTTTTATACTGGAGCTATTTAGTTCCGATGTTTACATTATGACTTTAAAGCATTTAATGACAAACTTAAAAACATGCCAAAATCTGTGAACAAGTCCCTTTAATTTTGGCTAGACAGTGTTCTGCTGGTAATTCATTGAGGTAATAAATTACTCGTGGAATAGAAAACAAAAACCCATCACACTTCATTCACGGTCATTGAAAAGTCAGACATTTTATGTTCTCACATTCCACTTTTTTTTAAACATATTTTTAAGAACCAGCTCAAATTCAGTGTTAGTTATCATAATCTACACACATTTACAGCTGCAGTTGAAAGAGAGCAGTTGTAAGTCCATGAAGATTAGACATTCAGATGCGTAAAGTGCTGACTTGAGATGATATCGTGCAACAAATTGCCTTCAAAACTATTCATGGATAGAAATATCCAGATATGAATGTACAAAATCAGCATATGTCTCCCATCTTTGCTGCACACATTGGCAGTTTCCTTGATAACCTCTTAGCAACTGCTTTCACAGAATTGTGTTATGCAAACACGAGGTTGTTGAAAAGAGATGTGGTATTTAATATAGAGGCAGAGAAATCAAAGCTTGATGTCATTGCAAACCCATTATTTACAATAATCTTGCTCAATTGAATCAGAAGCTTTCTCAGTGGAAATAACACACTATTAAAAGGACCACAGCTTCACATTAGAGATATGAGCCACGCTTTGGGAAAACGGGGTTTAATGCATGTGCATAAAGTGTCGTCCCAGCTAATCAAGGATGACACTTTCTGCTTTAATGCAATTTTGCATTTAAAGGCAGTATATTCTTAACGAAAATCCAGTTTAGGTGGAAAGTGTCATCCCTGATAAGCCTGTGTGGACTTCACAGGCTAACCTGGGACAAAACTTTAGGCATATGCATTAAGCCCGGTTTTCCCAGAGCGAGGCATATTTGATTTTAGCTTTAATGAGCGTTAGTTCAAGACCAGCGCTGTTTGTATTGTAAACAGCTTGATCTGAACAATTATTAATTTATTTCATTATTTATTGGTTATAATCTTGTGTGCAAATTCATGTATCAAAGGAAATTTAAACATGACAAAACAAATGTGAATTGGACAGTCAAAAATGCCTAAACAGGAAAACACAGAATTAGAAAGCATGCGATAATATTATGACAACATTTTAAGTGGTCTATTTCTAAATCATTTAAATTTTTAATTAAACTAGTTTTGAAAAGATTGTATAATATAATCCTGTTGTTGTTATAGATGGGTCATAAAAGGCAATGTACAAGCAGATCGAATTCTTTGGGAAATTAACCCTGGTATGACCTTCCCTTATATCAAATTACCCCAATTATGAAGCAAACCCTAAAATCATTCATCAACTGTTTCTTAGAATAATGCATCGTCCAGATATTAACATATGCACCATACAACTGGGCCTAATGCTTGAACATGACATACCATTTCATGACATTGATAATTTACGTTACCTGATAATCCTTTAATGCATAACACATTTGTGCTTGACAAATGATTGACCTAAACTTGACATGGTTACCTTGTACCTAGGGACCTGGTACTTACCATTTTTTGGTTCACAATGTTTATCAGGCCTGTCTACTTACCATTCCAGGGTGGACACAGTAAAATACTGATGTTTTAGGTTTGAAATTTGTCCTTGAAATGTTACATTGACCTTGTTAAAAGAGTCCTGGCTATTGTATGCCAGACTTAGTCTTGCAATTCTTGTCATTTTTGAAAGTATATGGCTATTTTAAAATTCTAGTTTGAATAATAGTATATGGCAATGCCAAGGATTGGACATGCCGCCAAAGGCACTTCATTATAATAAAGGTGCATGTTTCAATGAAATTTTAAATTGCAGTTTATTCTACAATTGGCGAAACACTTCGTGTGCTGAAAAACTAGAATTGGCGAAACACTGCGTTTGCTGAAAAACTAGAAATATGCCATAGACATGAATGCCCCCATGCTATATTTTTGGACTCAGACAAATCAAAATACTGTATTATGCTAATTTGGAATAAGCCATCAAACATGGACTGGGTATATTTTGGCGATATTCTCAAACAAAACTATTCTGAAAGCATTTTTGTAATATTCTGTCCATACCGTAAGTATAATAAGCTCTTTCCCATTTCTTTTTCATTAAGAGTGATAACCGTATATTGTTTATCAGTTTAAGTTTTTATAAGGATTATAAAAAATCAAATTTTGCAGAAAAATAATTTTAAATTATGCAATTCTATCTGCAAGTGTATATTTTAATTATTATTCAAAGCCCCATTACTACTCAAAATCAACGAAAATTTCGTTAAATATTTCGTAAAGAAAGTTAAACAATTTAAAATCAGTGTTCCTTATGGCAATTGCCGAAATTTCAACGCCACATGTGGTCTGGAAACATAGATGTTTGTAGATACAAAATGCTCCTTTTTATTTGTTTGTGGCATATTTAATTCCATTTTTATTTCCCGCAACGATATCTATTTAAACTACATATGAACACTGACATGGTACCATTATAGTGTTCATGTGTCGTATGAATAGATATATTTGCGGGAAATTGAAATGGAATTAATTGTGACACAAAAACATTAAAAACGAGCATTTTGTATCTTTAAAAATCTATGTTACCAGACCACATCTGGCGTTGAAATTTCGGTAATTGCTATAAGGAACATTGATTTTTAATTAATTAACATTATTTTTCGAAAGCAGTAATGTGGCTTAAAAATGAATACAACAGGTAAAACTGCATACAGTTGTATTAAATTGGAAAAAAAGCCTTTATATTTCTAAAATTTCAGATATCCTTTTCCGACATTATATTGTATTTGACCACTATATATTCTACACTGGATGAAAATGCAATGGGCCATAATTCTGCTCAAACTGGTAACAAGCGGATACAGTTTCTTCCTAAACGATTATCTACACATTGAATTTTTAATCCATCAGTGAAAGTTTAACAAAATCCGGCAAGCGGTTAAAGAGACATTTAGAATACAGAATATTGGCAGGTGTATATTCTATAGTTGAAAAGAACCCATACAAATAGCTTAAATGCTTTCAAATTTACATATAAAGGTAATTAAACCGTTAAAGATAAGGCGAGATTTACTAGTAGTAAACAAAGAGATGAAAACAAACAATTTTCGGACTTCATGTTTATATTCTAAGGTGAAACAAACTGATAAAGAGACAGAATTCTGCCAAAATTGGTTGCATCCTAATTCTTTCTGTATATATTAAGGTCATCCATCTGTGAAAGTTTGAGCGAGATTTACCCAGTAGTTGAACAGGAGTTGAAATAACACAAATTTGGACTATACATTTTATAGTGACACAATTCTGTCAAAACATATCGCAGCAAAAACTCCTTTCTTTATGATCATATTGAGGTTATGCTGCTGGGAAAGTTTGAGTGATATCAACCCTGTAAATGAAGAAAAGTTTAACACACAAGCATTGAGACGTACATACGTATAGACCTACCGACCGACGGACAAGTGCAATGCTTAATCCATGCCACTCTCTGTGGGCACAAAAAAAAAACACGTTTTAAAATTATGATTCTCAGGTTTCACACCAAACTTGCAAACAATGCATGGTACACATGGAAAAAAATTATTGATATAATGAAACTGTTTTGATATGAGTTGCAGGAAATGGCTTCTGTTAAAAGAATTATGAGACGGTCGTAATGGAGTCCTGTCACATAATAAATCTTTCACTCAGTAATGACAAAATCACATGCTGCATGTGAATACTTTAAAAGAATGATATATCTTACAAAAGCAATATTTGCTTGACTTAAAAGCACTATTTCTGTGGTACTCTTATATGATGTCTGTTGCTCATTCTAAATTCTCAATCTTCTTAAATATCACCTAAGGCCAAAAGTAAAAATGTGTGTGTTTCCGCTTCCCGACCCATGGAAAATAGGGTTGTGTAGGTACGTAGGATTTGTTTTATTTTTTATTTTTTTTGCACCATTTCAATTTTGTACTTGAAGATTACCAAAAAACGAACTTCATGTGTGTTAAATTCAATGTTAAACACTATGTGTATGTGCTACTGACTAAATTTCTAAATCGAAAAAACTATATCAATAGACAAATCTGACAGTTCAGAATATATATATTTATAAACAACTATAATTTTCATGAATGAACTAAAATCTGACTATACTATTAGTTGATGTTTTTTATTTTTTTAGTAACTTCAATATCGCAAAAAAGCCCTCCCCATATCACCCGTGTCAAACTTATGTTAAATTGCAAGATTATTTTTTTTGTAACAGTTACGATTCAGATGATGAATCAGATTTGTTTAAACTTGATGCACTTAATTAATTACCATATCATTTGTGTTGGTGTTAAATTTTAAGTGTGATTCGTTCTATGATGACACATTACGAAAATGTTATGTCTAAGTTTCTGGCGTTGAATGAGGTGTAATCTAACAAACTAGAATGAATATTTGACAATATGTTTGCTTAGTTTTCTTTAAAGAATTCCAATCTTAAGATGAATTGCATGCTTTAGAAATTAATATTTACTTTCAAATTACTTATTATCAAAACAAGTACCGAAATCAAAGGTACAAAATAAGCTCAATTAGTTAATGCTTTCCCTCGTGGAAATGCAACTGGCGTGATCTGGAAACTTTATTACAGCGTTTTTTGCTCTATTGCTATAGTGTGTGGTTAACATGTGCCGGGAACTGCCAAAGGGTGGATTTGCTTAACTTGGAGGGTTGTTACCAATTCTTAATCTAATCAGAAATGGGTTTTTGATGCCTTTAAATCCAAAATTGGGGTTGTGACAATTATGGTGGGTGGGCTGGGAACGGGAAACAAATTATATTTTACTTGTAGGCCTGAGTGTTCTTGCAGAAAGCACAGTTGCTTTTTAAAGTATGAAATTCAATATGTTCTTTTTTTCAGAGTGTTTGATTACTCATGACCAATAAAGTATTATTCTTTAATGAGCTATGTTTAGTTCTCTTCATGTGGACTTCGTGAGACATCTGCTTACTGATCAGGTCTCATTTAAAACTAAAATACAATATGTGAAATGGAAAATCTGTTTATGTCTTTGTACCGAATTGCAATTGGCCTTATTTATTGTTCTAAGGCATCAATATTTAACTTAACTACTATTTTTATCTTGGATTTACAAGGCATTCGATGGGATGTCAGTAATGAAATTAATTATGGTTCATTGCTTTTTCACATGCCCTTTATTACATCCTTGTTGTTAACACAAATCTGACATCATTGATAGCTTGGAAAGTGATTCATTATTATGAAATTTGGAATGCGCACAAGTCGCGAACCATGTTTTATGCAGACAAAAAAACTGTTTTCAAATCTAGTTTTTGTTCATCCCTGGTTACGTTTATTTTTTAATTCAATCAGTTTTTCGTGTCTCTAATTCAAACTATTGTACTTTTACGTGATGCATTGAATAACATTAACCTGATATCAACGTTTTGTAGTTTTTAGTTTTCTTAATTCGTCTAATATCTATTTAAGATGAATATGAAAAAATTGCTATAGAAAAATTGATTGAAACTCATCACACAATTTACTTATAACAGACATTTTCATCAACGTAAATCAAATTCACGTCTTTGTTATTTCCTATCTTTGATTCAAGATCGCCGTGGCGTAGTGGATATGGTGTCCGCCTAGCGATCGGGAGGTCATGGGTTCGAACCCCACTGGGAGCGTTTCTTTGATCTCCCTCAAAGACACCAAGTACTGGTTATAGTCCCAGGAAACGGACTCGAGAGCGTTTATATAAGCCTACGGCTTTCGATGCAATCGAGCTAAAATAAATAGGTTTAAACTTAAACTAAACTATTTTTGATTGTACTCAACTTATATGTGATCAATATTTTAACTACCCACAGGTTGTGATGAACATGTATTGGCAATAATTGCTGAATGGAAATGTAATCCTTTCCAAACGCGTAGGAGTAAAATGATTGATTTTAGAGTCAAAGATACAAAGGCAATTAGAGTATTGCGTTTTAAATGAAATTAAACCCAATCTATGACTTCAATACTGTGAAAATAACTCACAATAATTATATTAATGCCATTTTGTTTACAATTCCTTCAGTAACAAACTTAAAACTAAGCTTTTAAACCTTAAATTTGCTACGAGAATAGTTACATGTCAAAGACCACTTAGTCCAATGCAATCATGCAGAAGTTGACTGAATACGGTAGGTGTGTGGGAGAGAATCAATAGCACTAAATCGCACACTTGTGCGTTGACAAGGTAAATTGATGCTGCATGGACTGTAAACCATGCATGGGGATATCATTCACCGTGACATGAAGTCATAAATAAAACAGGCATGTGGATGAAGCAGATTCTTAATAAGGATATTTTAACATGACTTACCTCTGTGCGCATGACAACCAGTATTATTACTACTCACACAATCATGTTCACCATTCTTTCACCAGTCTTATTTAACATCGCAGGACACAGTTGCACAATGTTAAACATTGCAGGACACATTTAAATATTATGTAACATAGTTACATTATATTAAACATCGCAAAACATCTTAACATTATATTGAACATCGCAGCACATGGTTTCATAATCTTAAAAAAATATTTTGTATTATATTTTGTGTATTTACACGATGTACAGTCTTAAAAAACTGTATGTTCTGTTCTGTTTTTAAACATCGCAGGACATATTGACATTTTATGAATCATTTCAGGAAATTTCTATTTATTATATGAAACGTTGCAAGGTATATTTGTATACATTAAATGAAACATATAAGACATATTTACATTAAATGAAACATTGCAGCTCATATTGACATTATTTTTAACATCGCAGCACATATTTACACTATATGAAACATCGCAGGACATATAAGCATTATTTGAATCATTAAAGGACATATTTACATTAAAAAAAAACAACATAAAGGACATATTTGCCTTTTTTAACAAATTGCAAGACACATTGACATTATATGAAACATTGCAGGACATATTTAGATTAAATGAAACATAGCAGGTCATATTTAGATTATATCAAACATACATTGTAAAGGACACATTTACATTATTTTAAACATTGCAGGACATACTGGCATTATATGAGTCATAAAGGACTTGTTTACATAATATCAAACATTGCAGGACATGAACATCATGGGCCATATTAACATAATGCTGAACACATATTTAGATTATATTGCTGATCGTAGGACATAGTTTAACAGCACAGGACAAATTGACATTAGATTCACCATTTTATGACATATTTTGATTATATTGAACACACGAAGGACCTATTTTCATTATACATTAAACATTTCAATACTTTACATTATATTAAACATCGCAGGATTATATTGAACATTTCAGGACATATTAACATATTATCCATATAAAGAATCAACATTCACCGTACTATACTTTTCCCGGTATTTAAAAAAATGTGTTTATTTTTTGGAATGTTTACATTTCTTTTATTTCAAGAACATAGAGTTTCTGACAATTAACATCGACATTTTACACCAACAAATTCAGTCACTACATTAGTTTGTCCCATTATCTTTGATAAAACCGAACCCAGAACCCGATAACTCAAAGGAAATTCCCAAACTCACCTGTTTCAGGAAACAAAATGAAAATCATACATGTTTTTTAATTAAATTTTATTTTATTTGCCAACGATTTAAAGAACAATGAAATATTGATACTTTATGTATTTCTTTTTATAATATGGTAGCAACAATTAATGATGTTTGTATTACATAAACATATATCACACATATCTTAGAATGATATACAACACAGGGAACAAACTGCCTTTGAGTACCACAAAAACAAGCCATTACATTTAATAATTTGTGTAACAAAATTGATTTTAAGAGGATCATTTTAACATTATCATTTGGTGAAAAAGAAAAATATTTTCAGTTGCAAAAGAGTATAACATATACGTTAATTTTAATGAATATTGTTTCTAATGAGTGTGTCTTCACAAAAGTCTTATGAACCATAACATAAACATAACATGTGAATGTCAACAACCCTCACAAAAGTCAGGGTTATACTGTAAAAATAAATTGATCATAACGATGGATAAACAGATTGACAAGAATGGCAGTTAATTTGTATAGCACCGGTTATGTATATTGTTTTATGTTCACTGATGGTAGAATCATTGTATTGTATGATATAATCGGTGTGACAGAATATATTGTTGAAAGTGTTATTGCTTATTTGTTTTAGTAATGTGGACCAGACAGTGTTCTGATGGTAATTTATTGAGATAAAACATTGCGTATGGAATAAATAAAAAAACATCACACATTATTCGCGGTCATTGAAAGTCAGACATTTTCTGTTCTCACATTCCACTATTTTAAAAACACATCATTAAGAACCAGCTCTAATTCAGTGTTACTTATCCTAGGTAACACATTTACAGCTGTAGTTACATGCAGTTACATGAGCACTTGTTACACCATGAAGATCAGACATTCAGATGCTTATAGTGCTAACAAAGTGGTAACTTGAGATTACACCGTGCAACAAATTGCATTCATAACTATTCATGAATGGAAATTGCCAGAGATAATTGTAAAAAAATCAGCATATGTTTCCCATCTTTTTCGCCGCATATAAAGGCAGTTTTCTTGATAAACTCTCAGCACCAACCGTGACAGAATTGTGTTATATGCAAACATGAGGTTGTTGAAAAGGGATGTGTAATTTATTATACAGACAGAGAAATAAAAGCTTGATGTCATGACAAACCCATTATTTACAATTATCTTGCTCAATTGAATCAGAAGCTGTCTCACTGGAAATAACACACTATTTAAAGGACCACAGCTTCACATTCGAGATATGAGCCACGCTCTGGGAAAACGGGGTTTAATGCATGTGCATTAAGTGTCGGCCAAGATAAGTCTGTGCAGTCTGCACAGGCTAATCAGGGACGACATTTTCCGCTTTATTAAAATTTTCATTTATATGAAATCTCTTCTCAGCGAAAAGTGCAGTTAAGATTCCTCATGATTTTTAAACTAATGACAATTTTTTGTTAAACTGTTGGAGCATTAATCAACAATATAATTAGCTTTGACAAAGCTTAAGTGCCATTCTACTATAATTTTACATGTATATACATATTGATTCACTTAAGTTATTACCACACCATTTACTTAAGTGTAAAATTTAAAGTATGTTAAGTTCTATGATGACGCAGTACGGAAATAGTATATGTAAGTATTATGAAATCCATTCCCGCATTGACATCAAATTTGCGTGATCCGCCAGCTTGAATACAGTGGTTTTTGCGCTATTGTTTTACTGTGTTGGACAACATGCGTCTGGAACCACCATACGGTAAATTTGTTAACATGGCATTTTGTTACCATTTCTATAGCTAATCAGAAAAAATACAACCTGTAAATCCAACAGAAAATTGTGGTCGTGGCAATTTTGGGTGGTAGGTTGGGAAAGGGAAACAAAAACATAATTTTATGTTAGGCCTTAGTGTTCTTGCAAAAAGCATTACAATACAATAAAATTCTTTTAAAACTATAAAATTTAATATGTTCTTTTATAACAGTTTATTGTTCTGCATGTAGTGTTTGATTACTAAATACTTTATTAATATGTAATGGGTTATTTTTAGTTCTGTTCGTGTTGACTTGATTAGACAGCTGCATACCAGAAAGATTTTCTATCTATCTTTTTTTCATCAGGTCTTTTTTAAAAGATAATTTAGAACACGTAAAATAAAAAATCTGTTTATGTCTTTATACCGGATTGCAATCAGCCTTATATATTGTTCTACGGCATCAATATTTAACGAAACTACTAATTATATCTTGGATTCATAAGGCACTCACTGGACTGATAGTGTTGAAATTAATTATGGTTTATTGCTTTCTCCCATGCCCTTTATTACAGTCTTCATTCATAGCTTGGAACGTTATTCATTATTAGGAAATTTGAAATATGCGCAAGTTGCAAACCATACTTTATGCCTACAAAAAAGCAGTGCTCAAACGCAGTTTTTGTTCATCCACAGTTATTATAACTATTGTATTCAATTCATTCTTTGTATATGTAATAACAAACTATGGTTCTTTTTACCTGATGCAGTGGGAAACCTTTACCTGATATCATGGCTAACTAGTTTTTTGTTGAATTGTATATTTTAGATGAACACGAAAAAATTGCTTTGGAAAAATTGATTGTAATTGATCATCACACAATTTTACTTATTACGGACATTTTCATCAATGTAAATCAAAATCACGTCTTTGTTTTATACTTCCTATGATTACAATCGATTTACATGTAATCAAGATTTAAACTTCCCACAGGTTGTTATGCACATGTATAGTTATTATTGATTCATGGAAATTCATTCCTTTCCAAAAGCTTAGAAGGAGTTCAATTATTGCTTTTAGAGGCAACAACAATACAAAGGCAATTAGGGTACTGCGTTTTAAATGAAATTAAAACCAAGCTATGACTTCAATACTGTGAAAATAACTCACAAGAGTTATATTAATGCCATTCTGTTTACAATTCCTTCAGTAACAAACTTTAAAAAATGCATTTAAAACTGTGCAACAACGCAGAATGTATGACTGAATGCGGTAGGTGTGTTGGAGAAAATCAACAGCAATAAATAGCACACTTGTACGTTGACAAGGTATACGGATGCCGCATTGACTATAAATAATGCATGAGGATATCATGCACCGTGACATGAAGTCATAAAATAAAACAACCATGCTTTATATATATATATTTTAACATGACTGACTGCCTGCACATGACTACCAGTATTACAACAACTCCGACATTGCAGGACATATTAACATTACATTAGAAATTACAGGACACATTAACATTATATTGAATATCGCCGGACCAATTAACATATCATCCACTTTATGAAGAAGCATAAATGCCAAGTATCAACATCCAACAAACAATACTTCCTCGGATTTTTTGTTTTGTTTAAATAAACTGTATAATTTGTTTGGTATTTACATTTATTTTATTCAAGAACAACGAGATTCTGATAATAAACATCAATTTTTAACAACAACAAATGCAGTCAGAATATAAGCTTGTCCTAGGATCTTTGATAAGGCAGAACCAAAATCTCGGTATTTCCAGGAGTAACCTGGCTGTCAAAGGGATCATCTGATTCACATCTTTATATATTTGCTAAGAATAGACTTTAAACGGAAAATATCATAAAAGCGGCAAATTTCGCTCTGTAGCTTGTGCGGACTTCACAGGATAATCTGGGACGAAGCATGCATTAATCCCCCTTTTCAAAGAACGAGGCTCATTCGTGAAGTAATCCTTAGACAAGTTGAAATCATAAATATCATGTTTTCTTGCACTCTTTAAAAACAGGTAAATCTTAACATATCAAATGAAATGCCATAAACTGTGTATAGGTTGTTAAAATAAACAGCATTTCTATTTGACACTCACATCCAAGCCTTTTAAATATGATAGAGTTTAATTTAAGTCTTAATTGCCAAGTAAGAATGTTACAGAAACTTCAATACATGAAGATCAACGGAATCTGACTACCCACTCACCAAGTTTTCTGTTGTATGCTTATATCACGTGTTCATTAGTAACAGCTGACATATTGTTAGAGAGTTGATTTTTAGAGGATCATTTTCGGATTATCATTCGGTTAATAAAAAAAAGAATTTCATTTGCAAAAGAGTATTTCATGTACTTAAATTTAAATAAATATTTTTCTAATCAGTGTGTCTTCACACAAGTCATATGAACCATAATATAAACATAACATGTGCATGTCTACAACCTTCACACATGCTTATGCTATAAAAAGCAATTGATCACACTTGTGGATAAATAGATTGACAAGATTTTTGTCCAGCACCGGTTATGTCTATTGTAATTTGTTAACTGATGGCAGAATCATTTTATTATGTCCCCCAGTCTATACTGGGGGACATAGTCTATACTGGGGGACATATTGTTTTTGCCCTGACTGTTTGTTGGTTTGTTTGCACAAACTTTTACATTGGCCTTAACTTTTGCAATATTAAAGATAGCAACTTGATATTTGGCATGCATTTGTATCTCATGAAGCTGCACATTTTGAATTTGTGATGAAAGGTCAAGGTCATCCTTCAATGTCAAAGGTCAAATATATGGGTCAAAATCGCGCAAAAGGGGACATAGTGTTTCACAAACACATCACTTGTTGTATTTTATAATCGGTGTGACATAATAAATAATTGGTGGTGTAATTGCTTATTTGTTTTATAAATGTGGGCCAGACAGTGTTCTGATGGTTATTCATTGATGTAATAAATTGCTCTTGGAATTAAAAAAAAATCAAAACATCACACTTCATTCACGGTCATTGAAATGTCAGTCTTTTTTATGTTCGCGCATTGCACTATTTTTAAAAACACATTTTACAGAACCAGCTCAAATTAAGTGTTTATTATGGTAACACATTTACATAAGGTTACACATTTACAGCTGCAGTTACAAGAGCACGTTATGAACATTCCTTGAAGATCAGACTTTTAAAAAGTAACTGGAGATGATATCATGCAACAAATTGCATTCAAAATTATTCATAGATGGAAATTTTCGGAGATAAATGTTTAAAATCAGCAAATGTCTCCCATCTGTTCTGCATACATAAGCAGTTTTCTACATAAACTCCAAGCAACTGCTATTGCAGAATTGTGATTTGCAAACAGTCGGATGTTGAAAAGGGATATGATATTTTTTATAGAGGCAGAGAATTCACAGCTTGATGTCATGGCAAACCCATTATTAACAATTATCTTGCTCAATTGAATCAGAAGCTATCTCAGTGAAAATAACACCGTGTTAAAAGGACCACAACTTCACATTAGAGATATGAGCCAAGCCATGGGAATGGGAGGACATTTTACGCTTTTATGGAACTTTTTCCTTTACGGAAATCTCTTCTTTGTGAAAATCCAGCTAAGACAGAAGGTTGTTTTTGCAGAGAAGCTTGTGTGGACTACACAGGCTAATGAGGGAATACACTTGATGCACATTCATTGAACATGCAAACCAAACCTATTTAGATTGATGTCTTATGTTTAAAATTTGTCCTTGAAATAAGACATTGACCTTGTACCCATATCCCTGGATCGTTTATGCCACACATATTCTTGCAAGGCTTGTCGTTCTTTAAAAGCATATGGCTATTTCAAAATTCACGCTGGACTAAAAGTATGTGGCAAGGCCAAAGATTAACATGCCACCGACTTTAGCACCATTGAAAGTCCATTATCATACAGGCGTATGTTTCATTGAATTTTTAAATTGCAGTTTGTTCTATAATTGGCAAAACAATGCATATGCTAAAAATCTATAAAAATGTGTTATCATGCATGAATGTCCCCATTAAATATTTTTTGACACAGACAAATCAAAACAATGTATTATGCAAATTTAGAATAAGCCATCAACATTGAAATGAACATTATTTTTGTGATTTTGTTTTGTAAACACAACTATATTAAATGTAATTGTTTAATATTCTCTCCATACTGTAAGTATGATTAACTCTTTCCATGACTTTCTCATTAACAGCGATTATGTTTTAATAAAACTTTATACAACTTTTATATAATTTTACGTTGTGAAAGGATTTTAAGGTTAACAAAATTCCAGTTGAACATCAAGTTGTGTAGACAAATAAGTTTGAATTATGTTATAATATATGCAAGTGTAAAATTTACTTATTATCTTACAAAAGTAATAAATTCAACTAGTAAAACTGCATATAATGTTTGGAAAAAAATATATTCTAAGACTGACGTCTTATTCCGACTTCACATTATATTGTGTTCTTCCTTTACCATCATCTACACATTTTTAATTAAGCAGCGACAGTTTGAACCAAATCCCACAAGCTGTTAAAGAAAACTTCAGTAAACACAATGTTGGGACTAAATATTATACAGTGAAAAAAAAGACAAATGGTCATAATGCTGCCAAAATTTGTTGCATCCAAAATTTCTTTTTAAACACATTATTTATTACACTTATTAGTTTAAATATTGATTAAAATATCACGACTGGTATATTACATTACTTGAAAAAAGTTCATATTTTCAGTATATTCGGTAATAAAATTTCGCGATGTGAAATCGCGAAAATCGGTGACATAACAATATACTCACTATAAATAACGCAAGTTGATTGATCATTTAATATATAAAATATATACAATTCACTGCCCGTGCAAAATTTGCATTCCTGGTTTTACCACGTGACGATGAATCATGTATTTTTGTATTTATTTATTTTTACTGGGTATGCATAACAGTAAAAATAAATAAATACAAAAATAAAGTAAAAATAAAAAACTAACTTTTTTCAACTAATTTTATATACCAGTCGTGATATTTAAATCAATATAAACTAATAATTGTAAAAAATACGGTATTTTAGAACTTTTCTTTTTTCGTCATTCGTGGTTTACAGTCCCTTTAAACTGTAAAAGATTGAGCGAGACTCACATGTAGTTAAAAAGGAGTTGAACACACAACATTTTAGGACTACATATTCTATAGTGAAAAAAGTACTGATAAAGAGACAGAATTCTGCCAAAATTTGTTGCATCCTTATTCCTTCTGTATACATTAAGGTCATCCATCTGTGAAAGTTCGAGCGAGATTTACCCAGTAGTTAAACAGGAGTTGATATAACACAATGTCGGGACTATATGTTATATAGTGACAAAGACAGGCAAATGGCCATAACTCTTTTAAAACTTGTCACAGCCAAATTTCCTTTCTTTAAGTTTATATTGAGGTTATGCTGCTGTACAAGTTTGAGTGAAAACCACCCTGTAAATGAAGAATAATTGAAAACACTAGAATTAAGGCGTACGGACGTAAAGACCTACCGACCGACGGACAAGTGCAATGCTTAATCCCTATCATTCGGTTTTGGCATAAAACATATTTTAAAATTATGATTCTTTTATTTCATGAAAAACATGCAAACAAATGCTTGATATAATGAAAATGTTTTGTTGTGAGTTGCAGGAAATGGCTTCTGTTAAAAGAATTATGAGACTGCTGTAATGGAGTTCTGTCATATAATAAATATTTCACTCAGTAATGACAAAATCACATGCTGCAAATGAATAATTTAAAGAAATATTTATCATACAAATACAATATTTGCTTGACTTGAAATCACTTTGTCTGTGGTATTCTTATATGATATCTGTTATTCATTCTTAATGCTCTATCTTCTTGAATATCCTCAAAGGTCAAACATAAACAAATGATTGTTTCCTCTTTCCGACCCATGGAAAATAGGGATAGGAAGGTAAGGAAACTATTTTTTAACCATTTAAAGTCTTTACTTGAAGATTACCAAAAAATAACTACATGTATGTTCAATTCGATGTTTAAACATGGCATGTTAGAATGCATATACAACTATACTTTTCATGAATGAACTAGAATTCGGATTATCATATGTCTTGATGTTCTTCATTATTTAGTAACTATGACAGCGCAAATAAGCCTTAACAATATCGCCCATGTGAAACTTATGCTCACTTGCATGATTTTGTTTTAACAGTGACGATTAGAATGAAGAATCAGATTGTTTTTAACTCATTCACAGGAGACATTAGATTCCGCACGATGTTTAAACTAAATGACAATTTTTGGTTCAATTGTAGGAGAATTAATTTACGATAAAACTAGCGTAGATAAAGTTTAAGTGCCATTCTAATATTAATTTATATACATGTTGATGCACTTAATTAATTACCATTTCATTTATGTTGATGTAAAATTAAGTATGATACGTTCTATGATGATTAAGTAGAAAAATGTTATGTCTACGTTTCTGGCATTGAATGATGTGTAATCAAACAAACAAGAAGGATTATTTGACAATTATTATGCTTAGTTTTCATTAAAGAATTCAAATCTAATGATTAGTTGCATGCTGTTGAAATGGATATATAAAAAATATTTACTTTCAAATAACTTTTCATCAAAACTAGTACCGAAATCAAATGTTTCCTTTGGAAAAAATAAGCTCAAGTATTTCATGATTTCCCTCGTGGACATGCAACTGGAGTGATCCGCACACTTGGTTACTGTAATGTTTCGCGCTTTTCCTATAGTGTGTTGTTAACATGCGCCGGGAATTGCCAAAGGGTGACATGGAGTTGTGTTACCACTTCTTAATCTACTCAGATTTGTTTTAACCACCTTTCAATCCGAAACAAATGGGATCGTGGCAATTATGGTGGGTGGGCTGGGAACGGGAAACAAACATTATTTTATTTTTGGCCTGAGTGTTCTTGCAAAAAGCATTAAAATGTAGCGTTTAAAACTATCAAATTCATTATGCTCTTTTTAACTGTTTATTTTTCTACGGGTAGGGTTTGATTACTCATGACTAATATAGTATAATCATTTAATGAGTTATTTTAGTTCTCTTGTGGTCTTCATGAGACAGCTGCAAGCCAGACAGCTTTTCAAAAGTACATTCAGGTCTTTTGTGAAAGCTAAAATAGAACATGTGAAATGGAAAATCTGTTTATGTCTTTATACCAAATTGCAATTGGCCTTATGTATTGTTCTAATGCATCAATATTTAACTAAACTACTATTTCATCTTCGATTCAAAAGGCACTCGATGGGCTGATAAATTAATAATGGTTCATTGCCTTCTCCCATTGCCTTTATTACAGCCTTGTTATGAACACAAATCTGACATAATTCATAGTTTGGAAAGTGATTCATCATTATGAAATTGGAAATGTGAAAGCATGCTAAATGCAGATAATAACTGTTTTCAAATATAGTTTTTGTTCATCAATGTAATATTATTGTTGATTTCAATCCATTCTTTGTGTATCTCATAAAAAATATTGAACACTTAAGGGGCCTTTGTACGATGTTACTTTTGACTTGATGCATTTGATAACCTTAACCTGATATTATGGTTTACTAGTGTTTAGTTACACTGTCCATTTTTAATGTACATAATCATTTTAAATAATAAAAAAAATATTGAAAAATAGTTTAAGAAAAAATGATTGAAAATCACAACACAATTTTACTTATTACATACATTGTCATCAATGTAAATAAAATTCACATCTTTGTTGTTTCCTATCTATGAATGTACTCAACTTACATGCGATAAGATTTTAACTACTCACATGTTGCAATGAAACAACATGTATTGGCAATACAAAGGCAATTAGAGTATTGCGTTTGAAATGAAATAAAAACCAATCAATGACGTCAATACTATAAAAATAACTAACAATTATTATATTAATTCCTTTTAATTTACAATTCCTTCAGTAAAAAACTTACAACTATGCATGTAAAACCTTTAATTTATTTAAGAATAGTAACATGTCATAGACCACTTCGTCCGATGCAACAGGCAGAATATATGACTGCATGCGGTATGTGTGTGGGAGACAATCAATAACACTAAATAGCGTACTTTGGCGTTGACAAGTTAAATTGAAGCCTCATGAAATATAAATGGTATCAATCATGCATGAGGATACAATGCACCGTGACATGGAGTCATAAAATAAAACAGACATGTGAAAGAAGCAGGTTCTTTATAGATATTTTTACATGACTGTCTTCCGTGCACATTATTACCTTTCAAACCATCTATGGGGCTCTAGTGCATGCTGTATAATATATTTGTATCTACAAATTACTTTCAGTCGTTTATTTGTCTGTTCACTGATGGAAGAATAGACTTATGGATAATCGATGTGACATAATGAATTATTGAAAGAGAAATTGATATTTGTTTTATAAATGTAGGCCAGACAGTGTTCTGATGGTAGTTCATTGAAGTACTAAATTGCTCATGGAATAAAACAAAATACACTTCATTAACGGTCATTTAAAAGTCAGACATGTTCTGTTCTCACATTCCAATTTTTTACAAACAAATTTTGGAACTAGCTAAAATTCAGTGATAACCTAGGATACACATTTACCGCTGAACTTGTATGTCCATGAAGATCAGACATTCAGATACGTATAGTGCTAACTCGAGATGATATCTTGCAACAAATTGCATTCAAAACTATTCATGGATGGAAATTTCAAGAGATAAAAGTTAAAAGTCAGCATATGTCTCCGATCTTGTCTGCATACATAGGCAGTTTTCTTCCTAAGCTCTAAGCAACTGCTATTACAGAATTGTGTTATGCAAACGAGAGGTTTTTGAAATAAGGGATGCGGTATTTATTATAAGCAGAGAAATCAAAGCTTGATGTCATGGCAAACCCATTATTTACAATTATCTTGCTCAATTGAATCAGAAGCTATCTCAGTGGAAATAACACACTATTAAAAGGACCACAGCTTCACAATAGAGATATGAGCCACGCTCTGGGAAAACAGGGTATAATTCATGTGCACAAAGTGTCGTCCCAGATAAGCCTTTGCAGTCCGCTAAGGCTCTTTCAGGGATGACAGTTTCTGCCTTTATGGAATTTTTCATTTAAAGGAAGTCTATTCTGAGCGAAAATCCAGTTTAGGCTGAAAGTGTCGTCCCCGATTAGCCTGTGCGGACTGCAAGGCTTATCTGTGACAACACTTTACTATCGATAGTTATTTATATTATATTATATAAAACATGTATGCATTGTGGCAATGAAACGTATTATTATTTTGTACAGTCAAGAACAATTACTTTGTAAACACTGTACGCTTATTGTGTACGCTTATGCTTATTTTAGTAAAAGGGACGTGGCATGTTATTAATTTATTTTATTATGTATTTGTTGAAACCTTGTGCACAAATTCATGTTTCGAAAGGAAATTAAAAATGGCAAAAAAAGTGTGCATTGGACAGTCAAAAATGCCAATTAAACAGGATACAAATATAATAGAAAGCATGGGATAAAATTATGACGAAAAGTTTGGAGTGTTCCCTTTCTAAATAATTCACATTTTAATTTTACTAATTTTGAAAATATTGTGTAATAAAATCTTGTTGCTGTTGTTGTTTTTACAGTTGGGTCATAACAGCGAATGTACAAGCACAACGATTTCTTTGTGAAATAACCCCTGTTATGTATGGGATACCAAAGAGATCGAAACTTTAACTTCTGCTGCAGCAGAAAAAAATGCTGCTCGATCAGCAATTTGCTGCTCAAGCAGCATTTCTTAAATATAGTCAATATGTATCTACAAATTACTTTTAGTTGTTTATTTATATGTTCACTGATGGAAGAATCGTTTTATGTTATAATCGATGTGACGGAATAAATGATTGAAAGAGTAATCGATTTTTGTTTGTGTGCCAGACAGTGTTCTGATGGTAGGTCATTTAAGTACTAAATTGAGCAAGGATTACAAAAAACACCGTACTTCATTCACGGTCATTGAGAAGTCAGACATTTTCTTTTCTCACATTCCTTTATTTTAAAAACACATTTTTAAGAACCAGCTCCAATTTGAGCACGTGTAAGTCCATGACGATCAGACAGTCAGATGCGTCTAGTGCTAACTGGAGATGATATCGGGCAATAAAGTGCAATCAAAACTATTAATGGGTCGAAATTCCAGCGGTAAATGTTAAAAATCAGCATATGTCTCCCATCTTTTCTGTATATATAGAGAGCTTTTTTGATAACGTCTAAACAACTGCCATGACAAAATTGTGTTATGCAGACATTAGGTAGTTGAAAAGGGATGGCTTTAAAAGGAAGTCAGATATATTGTGTATATTATGGAGGCAGAGAAATCAAAACTGTATGTCATGGCAAACCCAGTTTTTACAATTATCTTGCTCAATTGAATCAGAAGCTATCTCCGTGGAAATCACAAATTATTAAAACAACCACACTTTCACATTAGAGATATGATCCACGCTCTGGAAAGAAAAAGGAGTTTCATTAACGTGCATCAAGTGTCGTCCTTTATGAGCCTGTGCAGACTGCTTTTATGGATTTTTTTTTGTTTAAAGGAAGTCTCTTCATAGCAAAAACCGGTTTAAGCGGAAAGTGTCATCCCTGGTATTTCCTTTAAATCAAATTACCCATTGTGGGCTCTACATCATTAACACTATCAATGTAGCAGACCGAATATCATAAATACAGCAGACCAAAATAATTCATCAACTGTGCCTTGGAATAAAACATCTTACAGATATTAACACATACATAATGCAACTGCACCTCATGCTTGAACATCACATACTATTTAGTTAGATTGATGATTTATGTCAACTGAAAATCCCTTCGTGGATACCATTGTTATGCTCGGTGAAACATAGTTGACCAAAAGTTGTTATGTTTACCTTGTACTTTGGGACCTGGTACTTTTTCATCACTTGCTCTCACAATTTTGATCAGGTCAGGTAATCAATGCTTATTCCCTACCACTCCGTGTGGCAATACAAAAAAATGATACAATTATGGTTCTGTTATAAAGGATTTATTTACAAATACATCGGGGCAGAAATGCCCATGAGTACACAAAAGTATACAAAAGATGTTCTACACATAATAAAAACATGCAATATAAAGAAGTGAAACAAACATGCTTGATTTAATGAAAATCTTTTGTTGTGAGTTGCAGGAAATGAATTATGTTGAAAGAATTATGAGACTGTTGTAATGGAGTTTTGTCAGACAATAAATCTTTCATTCAGTTATGACAAAATCACACGCTGCAAATGAATAATTTAAAATAAAGATTTATCAAAAAAATAGAATATTTGCTTGAATTGAAAGCACTATTTATGTGGGAAATTGTATTCTAATATGATGTCTGTTCTTCTTTCTTTATTCTTAATGTTATTAAATATTCTCTAAGGTCAAAAATAAAAATATGTTTGTTTCCCCTTTCCGAACCATGGAAAATAGGATTGGGTAGCTAGGGAATTTTTTTTTTTCCATTAAAATTGTGTACTTAAAGATTACCGGTACCAAAAATTTAACTACATGTATGTACGATTCGATGCTTAAACTTAATGTTCATGTTCATTTGCTACTGACTACATTTAAAATCGACAAAATTATATAATATATCACTAGACAAATCTGACATTTTAGAACGAATATACAAATATACTTTTCATGAATGAACTAGAAATCGGATTATGATATGTTTTATGTTCTTCATTATTAAGTAACTTCGAGATCGCAAATAAACACTATCTTCCATGTTAATTCATTGCTAACTTGCATGATTTTGTTTTCTGAACAGTGTTGATTTAGATGATGAATCACTTTTTTAAACTCAGAGACATTAGATTCCTCTTGATTTTTAAACCCATTACAATTTTATGTTAAATTGTAGGAGCTTTAGTAAACAATATAACTAGCTTAGACAAAGCTTAGAATGCCATTTCACTATTAGTCATGAATATAAATATAAATATTGATTCACTCAATTAATAACCAGACTATTTTTTTGGTGTTAAATTTTAAGTTTGTTTAGATCTATGATGACACAGTACGTAATTATTGTATGTAAGTTTATTTCGTTGACTGACGTGGAATTGACCAAACAAGAACGAATATTTGCCAATTAGTGTGATAAGTTGTCATTAAACAATTTAAGAATTTCATTAAAATACTTTACTAACTTTAATTTTATGTTCTTATACCACCAATATGGTAAGCACCCACTAATTATGATCGTATTACGCAAACACATAGCATATACATGTACATCTTGGAATGAAAAATAACACACAGAAACAAACTTCCATTCAATACCTCAATTACAAGGGTTGCTCACTGGTATATTACTGTTGTAACAAAATAGATTTTTAGAAGATCATTTTCGAATTATCATTTGATAAAAACAGAAAAATATTTTCAGTTGAAAAGAGTATTGCATTTATTTGAATTTTTATCAATATTGTCTTCACAAAAGTCACATGAACCATTGTATAAACACGTACAACATGTGAAACTCTAGAACCTTCACACAAGTCACGCAAGTCAGGGTTATTCTGTAAAAAGAAATGGTGGATAAACAGATTGACAAGAGTGGCAGTTAATTTGTCTAGCACCGGTTATGTCTCTTGTTATTTGTTCACTAATGTCAGAATCATTTTATTTTATGTTTTAATCGGTGTGACAGAATACATAATTGGTGGTGTAATTGAATATGTGTTTTATTAATGTGACAGTGTTCTGATGGTAATTCATCGAGGTAATACAATGGTCATGGAATAGAAAACACTTCATTCACGGTCATTGAAAAGTCAGACATTTGATGTCCTCAAATTCCACTATTAAAACACTTTTTTACCAGCTCAATTCAGTGTTAGTTATGGAAACATAGGTTTCACATTAACAGCTGCAGTTACAAGAGCACTTTATGTACATTCCAGGAAGATCGGACATTCAGATGCATATAGTGCTAACTCGAGATGATATCGTGCAACAATTTGCATTAAAAACTATTCGTGGATGAAAATTTGCAGAGATAAATGTTAAAAATCAGCATATGCCTGCCATCTTGGCTGCATACATATAGGCAGTTTTTTTGCAGAATTGTGTTATGCAAACAAAGGGTTGTTGAAAAGGGATGCGGTATTTATTATACAGGCAGAGAAATCAAAGCTTGATGTCATGGCAAACCCATTATTTACAATTATCTTGCTGAATTGAATCAGAAGCTACCTCAGTGGAAATTACACACTATTAAAAGCACCATAGCTTCGCATAAGATATATGAGCCACGCTCTGGGAAAACGGGGTTTAATGCGTGTGAATAAAGTGTCGTCTCAGGTAAGCCGTTGCAGGCTAATCAGGGATGACAATTTCTGCCTTTATGGAATTTTTAATTGAAAGGAAATATCTTCTTAGCGAAAATTCTAGTTAAGATTCCTCGTGATTTTTGAACTAATGACAATTTTATGTTAAATTGTTGAAGCATTAATCTGCAATTTAACTAGCTTAAACAAAGCTTAAGTGCAATCTTCTTTAAGTTTACATGTTTATACATATTGATTCACTCAAGTTATAACCAGACCATTTACGTTAATGTAAAATTTAAAGTATGTTCAGTTCTATGATGACGCGGTACGGAAATATGATATGTATGTATTACAAAATCCTTTCCCGCGTGGACATGAAATTTGCGTGATCCGCCAGCTTGAATACAGTGGTCTTTGCGCTATTGTTTTACTGTGTTGGACAACATGCGTCTGGAACCACCATACAGTAGATTTGTAAACATGGCGTGTTGTTACCATTTCTATAGCTAATCAGAAAAAATACAACCTTTAAATCCAAAAAAAAAATGTGGTCGAGGCAAATTTTGGGTGGTCAGTTGGGAAGAGGAAACAAAGAACATAATTTTATGTTTGGCGTTAGTGTTCTTGCAAACAACGTTAAAATACTTCTTTTAAAACTATCAAATCTAATATGTTCTTTTTTAACAGTTTATTTTTCTACACGTAGAGTTTGATTACTACATACTGTATTAATATTTAATGAGTTATTTTTAGTTCTGTTCGTGTGGACTTGATTAGACAGCTGCAGATCAGAAAGATTTTCTAAAGAACAATCAGGTATTTTTTTCAAAGATAAAATAGAACATGTGAAATGGAAAATCTGTCTATGTCTTTATACCGGATTGTAATCGGCCTTATATATTGTTCTACGGCATCAATATTTAACGAAACAACTATTTATATCTTGGATTCAAAAGGCACTCACTGGACTGATAGTTATGAAATTAATCATGGTTGATCGATTTCTTTCATACAGCCTTGTTATGAACACAAATCTGAGATAATTCAGAGCTTCGAAAGTGATTCATTATTATAAAATTTGACATATGCACATGTCGCAAACCATATTTTATACAGAAAAAAAAAGTTTTCAAATATAGTTTGTGTTCATCCCTGTTTATTATCATTGTTGAATTCAATCCATTCTTTGCATATCTCATTAAAATATCTATGTTACTTTTTACTTGATGCATTGGATAACGATATCCTGATATCATGATTTACTAGTGTTTTGTTACACTGTCCATTTTAGATGTAAATAATCATTTTAAATCATGAAAAACATGGAAAAAATGTTTTAGAAAACATTATTGAAAATCATCACACAATTTCATTTATTACCGATATTTTCTAAATTTCATCAATGTAAATCAAATTCACGTCTTTGTTGATTCCTATCTATGATTGTACGCGACAAACATGTGATCAATATTTTAACAACACACGGGTTGAGTTGTTCATGTCTTATTATTGTAATAGTTATTCTTGAATGCTCTGAGCTTTCATGAGTACGTACGTACAGTCCCAGCGACCCAGAGGGTCAATATAGCTGGGAGTTGGATTATTTCAACTAACAGCTCAGAGACCCAGAGGGTCAATATAGCTGGGAGTTGGATTATTTCAACTAATTATTGTAAATGGAATTTAATCCTTTTCCAGAGCTTTAAAGGAGTTTAATGATTGGTTTTAGAGGCAAAAATTTCAAAGGCAATTCGTGTATTGCATTTTAAATGAAAGTAAAACCATTCTATGCCTTCAATACTGTGAAAATAACTCACAACAATTATATTTATGCCATTTCGTTTTCAATTCTTTCAGTAACAAACATAAAATTAAGCATTTAAAACCTTAAATTTGCTACAAGAATTGTTACATGTAATAGACCACCTTGTCCTGTGCAACCACGCAGAATATCTGACTGAATGCAGTAGGTGTGTGGGAGACAATCAATAGCACTTAATAGCATACTTGTGCGTTGAACTTGACAAGGTAAAATGATGCCGCACGGAATATAAATAACACATGAGGATATCACGCACTGTGACATGAAGTCATGAAATAAAACAGCCATTTGGATGAAGCAGATTGATAACAAAGATATTTTAACAGGACTCACTTCCGTGCACATGACTACCAGTATCGTTTCATCTCCCACAATCATGTTCACCACTCCTTGGACCAGTCTTATTACATGTACACATCGCAGGACATAGTTACAATAAATTTAACATCGCAGGACAGTTACTTTATATTAAACAGTGCAAGACACATCAACACTACATTGAACATCGCAAGACATATTTACATTATATTGGACATCGCAGGACAGATTTAAATAACATTGAAAATTGCCTGACACATTTACATTATATTGAACATCTCAGGACATATTTACATATTATCCAATGTTTGAAGAAGCATTAATGCCAAGTACCTTCATCCACCATACCATACTTTCCCCGGTATTTAACACAAAAAAAATGTTTTCAATTTTTTGTATTTTTATAATTCTTTTATAACAAGAACATATAGCTTCTGATAATAAACATCGACTTTTATCTCCAATGAATTCAGTCATAACATAAGCTTGTCCTAAGATAAAACCGAACCCAGAACCTGATGAGTCCAGAAGGGATTATCTTATAAACATATTATTTGGGCCTCGATCTGTGAAGAGGGTTTAATGCATGTGCGTAAAGTGTCATCCCAGATTAGCCTGTGCAGTGAGCACAGGCTAATCAGGGACGACACTTTCCGCCTAAACTCGATTTTTACGAATTAGAGACTTTCTGTTAACGAAAAAAAATATCATAAACGCGGAAAGTGTCGTCCTTGGACAACAGTTTACGCACATGCATTAAACTCTGTTTTCACAGAGCACGGCCCATTTGTTAAATAATCCTCAGACAAGTTGATAGAAATCATAATTATCATGTTTTCTTTCCCTCTTTAAAAAAAGGTTAATTTTAACATATAAAGTGAAATGCCATTTACTGTGAATAAGCTGTTCCTTAAATCAGCATTTCTATTTGACTCCCACACCCAAGCCTTTTAAATCATACTAGAGTTGAATTTCAGTTCCAATGGCCAAGTAGGAATGTTACAGAGACATCAATGAATGAAGAGTAACAGAATCTGACTACCCACTCACCCATTTCACTTGTGCATAAGTGGAACTACCAAGGGAAATCCAAAACTCACCGGTTTCATGGAAAATTGAGAAACAAACATGATATTGAATGAATTTTTAATATTTGCCATCCATTAACAGAACAATAACACATTGATACTTTTAGTATTTGCTCATATTATATGGTATGCACCAATTAATGATGTTTGTATAAAGTAAACAAATATCACACACATCTTGCACTAATGATCAACACAGAGCAACAAACTTCCATTCAATACCACAAATACAAGAAAAGCCTACTTGTTTATTACTTATAATAGTTATTGTTACAAAATCAAATTTCAGGTGATAATTTTCATTTGATTAAAACAGAAAAAGAATTTCAGTTGCAAAAGAGTATTGCATTTACTTTAATTGTAATGAATAGTGTTGCTATACAGTGTGTCTTTACAAAAGTCATATGAACAAAAATATAAACATAGCATGTGTATGTCTACAACCTTCACACAAGTAAGGGTTATACTGTAAAAAGAAAGTGATCATAATGGTGGATAAACAGATTGACAAGAGTGGCAGTTAACCCTTTGAGCGCTGGAACCGGATTTTGAAGGCCTTTGCAAACAGTTTAGATCCAGATGAGACGCCGCAGAACGTGGCGTCTCATCAGGATCCAAACTGTTTGCTATTCTGATAGTATTCTTTGAAAAAAAAATGGAAGAAAATGCTAATTTTAGAAATTCAGCAGACAACATTTTAGCAGACGACAAATTTCCCAGCATGCAAAGGGTTAACATTGTCCAAGATTAGGCTGTGCAAACTTCACAGGCTAATCAGGGACAACCCCTTCAGCCAGAACTGGATTTTCGTTAAAAGACTTCCTTTAAACAAAAAAATCCCCATAAGCAGTAAGTGTCATCCCCGATTAGCCTGTGTGGACTGTGCAGGCTAATCTGGTATAACACTTTACGCACACGCATTATCCCGTTTTTTCCAGAGCGAGACTCGTTTATTTTTGACACGCAAACATTCTGCAAGCCTCTGACTAGAAGTAACCTGATGTCATAGACATCTAATGCCTAAATAGAAATGCTCTTCTTAATGGACATACAATTCAGCTATCACAGATCTGTTCCTGAAAATTAATAAATTTTAATCTTGCTCAAACTGTGCACGTTAACCAGAAATAAAGATGCCCACAATTTTGGAAGACAAATATTAACAACAAAGCGTGCTCACCTGGGATCCCAAAGAACTTTACTGATCTGAGCAGATAGTGTTCACAAGGTTTCATAATAGACTTAAAATTACCTTAACACCTGGCAGTCATGTTTTTAAATTAACCACAATCATTTTCAAACTCTGTCCAGATATTATAACAACAAACTTTTAAATGTTCTCAGGTAGTCTAACAATGAGTGGGTCAAAAATGTGACTTCTAGAGTGTCCCAATGGTTTTACTTGAGCCACATAAGAAGACTGCCACGCCTCATGGCACCCATGATTTTCAATGGAAAGAGACTGGGGGACATATTCAACAACAACTCTTTATCAATTTTAAGACTTAAGAATAAAGAAAATTCTTTTGTCCAAGAAAAAATTACTAAGTCTTATTCACGAACTCACATTTCTAAAGAAAATTCTTAAGAATAAAATTAGCGGTCAATAAATATAGACCACATACTTAAATGCACATTCTGGTTGCAGATAATATTTACAAATATTGCATCACTGAAAAAAGTCAATTATCCTCATTTTCAAATCAAGTTTACACTAAATACAAACAATCTTTTTTTATGAAAGTATTCCTCTGAATATAAATCTGGGTCAATATTGACAAATAATTGAGCATAATATTGATAAACATTATATATTTATCAAGAAAACACAATTTAGTCTTATATCAAAATTATTCATTCATATGGTACATGTAAATACACAAGTTTTATTTAAAGCAAATTAGTTTTAAAGCATATTATACAAATAAAAGGACCTGCTTATGCATGACAACCTTCAAACTTGTTCTCACTAATTCATTTAAAACATGACGATCATTTATCTTGTATTTTTTACTTATGCTATAAGACATTGAACAGCAAACTTCAAGAACATACACAATCCTGTGAACAATATCCTTCAATAACAGCCAGCTCCCTAAGGTACTAACTTAAAGCATTATTGATGAAATAAACACATATGAAATCATTAATTGAGATGCCCTCTGGGAAAACTGGGCTCATTGCATGTGCCTAAAATATCGCCCAAGATTGGCATGTGCAGTCTGCGCAGCCAACTCTGGAACAAAACATTCTTCTTGTATAGAATTTTTCATTTAAAACAAATCTCTTCTAAATGAATGCAGCCATGGCAGAAAATGAGTCCCCAGATTAGAATAAGTTGTCTGCACAGGCTAATTTGGGACAATACTTTACGCAAATGCATCTAACCCGATTTTCACAGAAGTCTGATCAATTATCAACCATTATTTGGCATTATGCATGTGCTTTCTAGCATAAGTGTTTTAACAGTAAGAACACAAATAGGGATTACACAAAACATCAACAACATCATAACATATCTTTGATTCAAACAGCACATACATTAAACATTCACAATGAAATGCAAAAAACGAAATGGAATTTCAAAAAAATAATTTGTTAACATTCTCAATGTTAACTCAAAATATTAAAATTATTGTTAATCCAGTTTAATACTTAAAGAAAATGCATCAACTNCTGAATGTATCCGTGGCAAACATAATGTAAATATATAAGACTCGTTCTGGGAAAACTTGGCTTTATGCATGTGCGTAAAGTGTCGTCCCAAAGAAGCCTGTGCAGTCCACACAGGCTAATCAGGGACGACACTTTCCGCCTAAACTGGATTTGCACTCAGAAGAGACCCACTTTAAACGAAAAATTCCATAAAAGCGAGAACTGCCGTCAGTGAATAGCCTTTGTGGACTGGCAGGCTTATACGGGACAACACTGAACGCACACGCATTTCAGCCTAGTTTTCCAATAACGCGTCTCATATGATATCCGTGACAAACGTCACGATTCACTATGACAAACCTTACGTAGTTTGCGTTACCGCACTGTGCCCACTAAACCTGGTGTGTGTTTTTACATGGCAGTCACGAGAAATTTCACTTACTTAAAAGCTTCTACGTAAAAAAGGAAGGTGTTTTTAAATAAACAAAAAGTATCAACTTTCTGTCATTGAAAGCTGTCTTGATCTATTAATGTGAGTTCGCGCTGCAAAATGGCGTCAAATTACGACAGAATTAATGTGTTTCATAACAAGAGAAAAGTGACGTAATCATTAATTACTTTTGAAATACCCTGTACTTTTCTTCAAGGTTTCACACAGAGAAAGAACGTGACTACAAATAGGGAAAAGGCTCACATGCACAATTATCAATGAACTTTTGTTTTAAATCATATTACCACGACGACCTACGTTGTTGAACAGACGGCCCACTTCCAACGTAAGGATTTCGGGCGCTGTAATGATGCACAATCAACAGCGCGCCACAAAAGAAATTCGTTTAAACGAAATTCGATTCAATGAATTTTACTAACAATTGATCTCTGTAAAAACCCATTGAATGACAATAAGTCGCAAAGGCTCAAACGTTTTGCGGATTTCTGTCTTTTGTGCAACTATAGGTGCGTCAAAAGTGAATGGTGCTAAAATGATAAATCCGCCGATACAAACCATTAGTTCGCGCAGATCTTTATTTTCAAACATGGATTAATGACTCAACTTCATAACTCAAATTTTAAGTCGTTTAGTCTCCAAAAAACGGCGACAGATTAGTTTTACCCGCTTTTTGGTGATTCGCTAATACTCGACCTTTGACACATTGATCTTAAGTCAGTGACGTCACTCATAAAATAGGCCAGTCAAATTTACTGATTTGTTTCTGATGAAAAGTATTCGACTGCAGTGATGACATACACGAGTATTGCATAAATACGTCTGCGTTTAACGGTCCAAAAGTGTTTTTTTTTCAAAATGTGCGTAGTCACTGCAAACTATAAATTAAAAATCTCGCATAAAATGCCATTAAAGTAATCAAAGGGCAATAACTATCCGAAAAATTACCGGAGTGGAACGTTCTGGCAATATGCGCATGCCCACAATGTAAGGATGCTGAAAAAAGTTTAAACAATTTCGGATCATAAGTATCTTAGATCTCGCGCGGAAATAGGGTACCGGATTGAATGACGGACGCATTAAATCATGTAATGAACATAATGAATGAATAAGACATGAACACACATGATGCAAGTCAAAATGGAAGTTGCAATAGAACACGCACTAGCATCATTTTCATGTCCATTAAATCGCTAACGTCAAACGATGCTTTAGTTAACCTTGGGAAAAATAAATATTTATCTAAAGCCGTTACAAACACCCGTTTATTACTTTGTTTATTTACATTAAGACAATGTAGCGAGAATCCAACTTTGTATTTACGGGGTTTAAAGCATGTGAGTTAAATAAATATTTATTGGTCACGCCTTCTGACAAAAATGATGTGACGATGCATTAATTATCGGCTAACTGGATTTATTTATATTTTAAATAGGTTAGTTGATTAGTGCTTATATAGCTGTATAAATCGTGTGTACTAAGTGTTCGATGTTCGTTGATCAAACTGTCAAAGAAAAAGTAATGCATAAGTAAAGCGCTGAACAATTGTAATGTTTCTGTATTACAGGCAATATTGCACGTTCCAAAAAAATCGAACCTGATTGCACACGTCATAATACACGTGAGTCTTGCTTTGGGAAACGGGACTTAATGCGTGTGAGTAAAGTGTCGTCCCAGATACGTCTGTGCAGTCCACACAGGCTAATCAGGGACGACACTTTCCGCCTAAACTAGATATTCGCTTAGAAGAGAATTCCTTTAAAAGATAAATACCATTAAATCGGAAAGTGTTGTCACTGATCAGCCTGTGTGGACTGCACAGGCTAATCTGGGACGATACTTTACGCACATGCATTAAACCCTGTTTACTTCGAGCGAGGCTCATTTGCATTCATTACAAGTCAAGAAGTTAAGCTTAATAAAAGCCTTCGACCTCTTTGAAAACAAAACAGAATACAATGAAAGATGAAAGTTACATCGTATAACCTCGACATTTACAATTTTTATTCAAAGTGCTCAGCGAAAGTGGGGATTCACTTCGAAAGAATGCAGCAGATATCAGGCGCATGTTCACAATCCCCTTACGATGAAACATGTTGTTAATGCACGCTATGTCTACTTCATGTGGTCAGACAAAAATTTGAATTTGATTTCGTTAAAAATTTAATCAGCGACGGATTAAAAAAAAACTCGCCACCTCGAGACCAACCTACAATGAAGACTTTGAAAATGTATATACGATTATCTTTATGTGTGCAATTTCGTCGCTCCGTGACAAATTGACCACCAAACCGCCGACACCCAACCCCATTGAGACTAATTCAATGGCAGCACGCGCACGTTCGCGTATTTGTTGAAGCAACATGTTATTAATATCCGAGAATCCTTGTTTTAAATAATGCGCCAAATTTTGCGACGTTTAAACTCGTTTAATGAACACGTTTTACAAAAATGCTTTACAGCCTCAAAAGGTTGATACACTTATTAATGATGCGTTGATATAATACGAAGGCGTTAGTTATATGATTTATACCGATCATAGTCTTGTTTTGCAACAAAAAAATCAGCGGTTAAATTAAAAAATGTGTTCAGCGCTGCATGCCATTATAATTATGCAGGACCACAAATCAAATCAAAATAAAACAAGATGGTAGCTATAATGACAGATTGCTTTTTGCTATTTAGCCGAAAGCAATTTTTCGTCGGGTCGGGTCGAGATTCGTTAGTCGGGTCCCGTCGAGTATCGATATTAATACAAGTACACGACGGCCATTTTCAATTTATTATTTTAAATCAGACACTATAAGACAGACTACCAACTTATATCCGCTAGACAAGGAATAGACATTTTCAGCATTGACGTAAGGACGCAGTAAGGACGCCAGTCCGGTATGACGGGGGTATTAGTGAAAGTAATTTGACATAGTATTATCTTTACTCTCATTTAGGAAGTATTAACCAGTTCTTAATTTGAAAAAATGGAAATAACAAAGAAGTGTCCTCAAAGCATATAGATGCTGAGCTTTAACATCGTTAAGTTCTTATTTAAAATTTAAAAAGCCCATTATTATTTGCCACAATTAGAACCCTTCAGTGAGTCCGCAATTTTGCTTACTTTGACAGGAAGTTATCTTCTTATTTCCTATGTAAAACAAATCCAACAGTTAATATATTTAATACATATTACTTAATTTAAGTATACTATTCATTTATAAAACACGTTTGAATAGGAGACATGCAAAAGGTCATTTAAACATTATTTGATTTGTTCTTAACCATATGTGCATTGTTCAAGGTCAAAATGGCGAACGCAGTTGACATGTTATTCACAGAGAAAATCAATCGTATGCATTATACTTATGCTTAACATGTACAAGAATCAAAATTAGGTGTATACAAGTATTCAACATTAGCAGAATTTGTTAATACCTGACCCGAATTTTCCTACGAAAAACCGCACTCTAATTAATATTAATGGAACAAAGAAAGCGCGTATGTTCGGGTACCGGTAACATTCCTAACTGGAATCTGGTTAAGGGAACTATTTCTTTCTGATGCAGGCTACGAGTCAGTAAATCATTATATTCATGCTCTTTGCTGCACACACGCTAATGTCTTTAAATACTAGTAGATGACAATAAATAGATACGAATTAAAACATCAAACGATAATAATTATCTCTTTTTTTCAAAATCTACAAGCGCATTAATTGTATGCATTTGCATCGCGTTTGCAATGTCAATCTCTTAGCCGTGGGGTAGTTGACAATGACCCCCGGAGTAGCACTTACCCATGTGACACGTAACCCACCGTAAGTATTTACCCACGCGTCTGTTTGATTTAGATTACCGACCTCTCCGAGTCTCGTTTTAAGGCAAACAAAACTGTAACGGGGTAGATCAATGCGGTCGGAAAAAAACGATAAAACTAATATCCACTATCTACGGAATCCGGATAGTGCCATCTATGATCTCTCCTTTCTTTCATCAAAGGGCGACACACGATACACGATATTTTGCGCGACAGTCGCGGCGACGCACGATATTTTGCGCGACAGTCGCGGCGACACACGATATTTTGCGCGACAGTCGCGGCGACGCACGATATATTTAACACGAAATATCGCCCTTTATGAACGCGACCGTCGCCCTTTTATATGCGAGACGGTCGTGTTCAAAGGGCGACGGTCGTGTTCAAAGGGCGAGATATCGCAAGTAAAAGGGCGACTGTCGCACAAGAGCGATATTTCGTGTTAAATATATCGTGCGTCGCCGCGACTGTCGCGAAAAATATCGTGCGTCGCCGCGACTGTCGCGCAAAATAACGTGTATCGTGTGTCGCCCTTGATGAAAGAAGGGCGAGATTATAGATGGCATTATCCGGATTCCGTAACTATCCAGGTGATATTTGTTTTCTTTTTATGAGCGCATGACATACATACGCGCACATATTATTTTTACCAGGCGTAATTTAAAAAAGCATCGTATTTACAGACATTTTCTGCATCTATCGAATCTTCTTTTATCTTTACCTAATGCTTTCATTAGGTTTCTCTCCTGCTGGTGCAGCCGAACTCTCACTTTGTTTATATTTGCTGTAAAAAAAACTCATTAATTTATGGCAATTTAAAAATTCTTAAAGCGCAGATCGCTACATTTACGACATAATTATGCGCGTTATGTAAGTTAGATGTTTATAAAGGTATAGGAAGGTCATGTTGGTTCAATGTCGTGCGATATCCATGTTCGCGCCAATACGAAACGAGTGTCTGTGCATCTTTGATATACGACCGTTTTGATGAGTTATGAAATATAAGTCATTTCCTTCGCTTCAGTGCGCATGCGCGCGCGTGGGCGACTTCCGTGTGTACGATCTATCATACAGAGGTTGTCGAGGATTCCATAGTTTCTAAAACGTGCACTTATATGGTAAGGGAAAGTCTAAACTCCGCCGACCGAATTATGAGTTACTTGAAAATGTAAGATTTATCTTCCTGTATGGCCTGACAGGTGTAGGTGTTATTTATGTAATAATCTCATGAAAACTACTATATTTCATTGCATACTAATTGCATGTTTATTTTCGTCATTTTGTCGCACGATGCATCCATGTATATCATTCACAAAATAGCAATAGTGTGGTAAGACGTTCACTTTCCCGTCAATCAAACAAACACGAACCTATCTTATTATAACGAGCAAACCGAAAGAAATCGATGTTTTTACTTGAGTTCCAACAAATGCGAAATGTTATAATTATGCAGTTCCTTTTTTTGAGTAAATTAAAGTCTTTACTGTTCTACTTATAATTGCTACATATTGTTGAACTACATGTATATCAATATATTTGTTTATATTTCACGATTGTATGTGATGTGTCATAGTTTAAGTATTTTCCTGTACGTCATAGTAATTAACTTACTATTTATTTAACTTAAATATTTCTTTAAACATAATTTATTAGCAATTCATCATACCAATGTGAACTCTATGAAGGAACCCATTATCATACCAATGTGAACTCTATGAAGGAACCCATTATCATACTAATGTGAACTATATGAAGGAACCCATTATCATACCAATGTGAACTCGATGAAGGAACCCATTATCATACTAATGTGAACTCTATGAAGGAACCCATTATCATACCAATGTGAACTCTTTATGAATGACGTCATTATCATACCAATGTGAACTCTATGAATGACGTCATTATCATCAACAACATGATAGATCTTTTCCAGGAATCGAGGAATACCTGAAGGACGAGTGCAGAGAGTACTACGAACTGTTTGTCTTCCAGGAATCGAGGAATACCTGAAGGACGCGTGCAGAGAGTACTACGAACTGTTTGTCTTCCAGGAATCGAGGAATACCTGAAGGACGAGTGCAGAGAGTACTACGAACTGTTTGTCTTCCAGGAATCGAGGAATACCTGAAGGACGATTGCAGAGAGTACTACGAACTGTTTGAGTCGTATAATCTACATACGAGCCGCGTTCTGGAAAAACT